>JARHVA010004222.1:1082500-1185000 GCA_037957365.1 Torreya grandis | reverse complement strand
CATATCTAGTGGCATGATATCATGTGGACCTCTTTGGTTCCATATTATTTCAATTGCTTCATATACCTATGTGGTATTATATGTTGTAAATTATCTTTGACCTAATATATGATAGATATCTCCACCTATGTTTTATTTTATCCCTATATATTTATCCTCTAGACACCTATGTTTATGATGGAATCTTGTGTTGATGAAAGTGTTCATACTTCTAATTTTATCATTTTCTATATCTTTTGTTTGGTGATAATTTGTTATGCCCCCTTTGTTCATCAAGTTTTTGACTTTTTGTGCATCACTAGGTCATAATTCAAAATTAATATATCATTGTATATACAAAATTTATGGTATAATTACATTATTAATAAATTTTTATAAAGAAATCTCTTATTAAAAATTATTTTATATTCTAAGATATCAAACTACACTACAATATTAAATTGAATATTTCAAGCACATCAAAGGTCACTATACTTTTCTATTATTTGTACCAAGGGTTAACAAAGGAGAAAGAGCATATAGTTTCATATTAAAAATTCCACTCAAATTTATAGGAGGGAGAACTACATGTGAGCCTCAGGCACTCTTTGGAGTATTGGCTATGTAAGTATCACTTAATAACAACTAAGGTTGATATGGTTAGCTCGAATCACATGCTAGCCCATTTTTACCAAGTTACAAGAGGTCAAAGGAAAGAATATTAGAGTTTTAATAATTGGCTAATTATTGGTCATAAACATATTTTGAGGTAATGACTAGGCACATAGGTGATAGTGCATTTTTTATAATATTTTTGATCCACTTATATGTATGTTTTTGGCTAGACACCTACATCAAATTTGTATGTATGCATCAACATAACTATTTGTGGTCAATGAAAGTGTTATATGGGTTTAAATAGTTAAAATATTATAGTGAGAAGATCTTAAATCCTAAGGAAAGTTATAAAATTATTCCAAACCACTATCATATCTCATATTTGAACTTCAGACAAGATATGATTATTCTAACCCTTGGTCACATTGTACTTGATTTTATATATTATATATGCTAATTTATGTAAATATTTATTATTGTTTATATTTTAATGTGAATATGAATATAATCTTTCTCCTTTCATACATTTTTATTTGCTTAAGTGTGTTTGTTTAAAATCCCAAATAATATAAAACACTTAATTAACCTAATGTTGCTCTAATGGAAAAATCCATAGCTTTTGAAATTCCTTGTTTTTATAAATTCATTAATTAAATTTATTCCTCAATACTCATGATAGTTGGTGAAGTGATTAATGTGATCATCATGCCATCATAGACAAATATCAGGGACAATGACACCATCCTAAAAAATTTCAAGCATTTGTAAAATATCAAACAAATATCAGAATTTACAAGTCATGCCTAATTAATTCAAACCCAACCATAGTTATTAATGATATAAGTTATATAAAATTTAGTGATTCTCATCCACTCATATTGATCATCATCTAATGATCAAAATAAATTTAGATAATCTATAAATGCAAGGACCATTTTCCATTATGCACAAGTCTTGAACATACAACAAAGTGTTGTCAATGTTTTTAGTAGCCTTTCAAGCATAAAAATTACAACCATTTCTTTAATTTAATTCTATTTAATAAAACACTCCAAAGTTCAAGGGGAGATGTTTCCCATGTGACCATGAACTAACATTGATAAAGACTCCAAGATCTACATTTGGGTATAAACAAACTTGAATCTAGCTTAGAAGTGGCATTCATGAGGAAGGTAATTAGGGTTAATTTTAATAATCCCTATTGGAAAACCTATTGTAAATATTTAGTGAATTGTCTATGAGTGATGGTGAATCTATGATGATTTTGATGGAGAGAAAACAAATAATTACCTTATTCTTTTGTATAACCATTCAACTATATTGTAAGATAAACACTAAATACATGTACCAAAAGGATATGTAAAATACCTATGTTGGAAGGTTACATGGATTTCTATGTTAATGGTTATGCTATTTGGCTATCCCAAATGAGTAGCCCAAAATACTGTGCCAAATGACTATGCCATTCAAATGTGCCATCTAGTAGATCCAAATGGTGTATGAAGACCAGTTTACACCAGATGTCTATTAATAGATGGTTATGTTAGATGGATTTCTAAGTGGTTAGTGCCAAATGGTGATGTTAGGCCATGTTGTCGGGTGACCTATATGGTAAGTCTATTATTTGGTTACCTGATCACCCCCTTTCCTATAAATGCATATGCTCTACCCTCATTTTTAACATTTTGTAGTAGATATATCTCATCCCCCTTTGTCACCACCTATATCATTTCCCCAACCATGGAAATTAAAAAAAATCAATAATTTGCTATTCCTAGACATTTTGAGCTTCATGGAGTAGCCAGATGCATACAATGATTGTATTTTACAATGTAGCTTTAGTGGCTTATTATACATGTCCTAGTAAGAAATAAACACTAGGTTACTAAAAGCGCTAATGTATTATTATGACCATAATGAGAAGATCTTCATCATGAATGTGGAATCCATAATTATTTGCTTCGGTACCTCACCAGAAGACGTTCATAATCTAATAGGTCTTCCATTTCATAATGAAAACCTAGTTAGTTTGAAAGTAATGTTGATGGATGATAACAAGAAATATTTAGAGTCATATTTTTACATACACATTGGTTGAACTAGTATGCAATTATAAATCTATTTTTAAATTTAAAATTCAACTTTTGAGATGTAAATTCCTCACTTTATCTTTTGTTTTAGATAGTTGAAAGAGGGGCCTCCATGTGAAAGACATTACTAACCCTTTCTTAAAGTAATGGTTCAATTTTTCCAACTAATAATATTATTGAAAGGAAGACCATCTGATTTTCCATATTAGACTCTAGTTTACATTGTTTGTACTCTTTCCAATTTGAGATATGACTGTTGCTCTTTTACTTCTACTAAGACAATGTTTGAACTAAATTATGCGCATACCAATCTTAGTTTCACTATTTCTTGTTCAAATTTACTTTAGAATTGTACTATGAGGCCCTATATGACCTATAAAAATCAATGATTCTAACTATGATTCATCCAAATATGAGCACCAATGCTTTGTATTTAGAGAAATAGGAGGTTCATTTATTTATTTATTTATTAAATGGTTACCAAGGTAAAGATTAATAAATATTTGAACTTTATTTTTTATAGGCAAGATTTCATTCCTCAAAAAAATAATCTACCTCGAAAGAACAACATAGAATTGAAGGACCTATCGATTCATAGTTTGCATAATCATCCTTATAATCATTTTGGATTTTTAAATGTGCAAGAGTTTATTCAGCATCGTCTCCACATGAAGGTTTTATATTTTATAATTTCAAATGATATTTTAAATTTCAAGTTCATTATTTTAGTTATTTTTTATTTTGTTTTAATTTACTTAGTAGTAATTTAGATCATGAAACAACGACCACCGTAACAAACCACAACATTTACTATGCCTTCTCAACCCTCTGTGATAGGTATTTTACTTTGCATATTATTATTATTATTATTATTATTATTATTATTATTATTATTATTATTATTATTATTATTATTATTATTATTATTATTATTATTATTATAGTTTTTTTTTTTTTTTTGACTATAGTTTTTTATGATTGAAATTTTGTATATTGTACTAGGTCAAAACACCCATGTCACTCATAATACAACATGTAAATTAGAGGATACACTATTTCCAAATATAAGTATTAAACCTTTAATTTCAAATTAACATATAACTTTGTTTTTTACAATTTAATTTTTTTCTCAAATAATTTACATTTTGTAAGGCATACTTAATATCTAAGGAACATTATGCCACATGTCTTCACCCCCAAACTCAATTCTCTCAAGGAGGAAGACTCTTCCATTACAATAATTTCCAATAACTAGCATAACAACACTACAATTATCATGTTCCCAATTTTCACTTTCTCTATCAAAGATATATCGAGTGTGTAGAGATTGACTTCTTTACATGATATTGAACTTGATGATAAATATCTTAGGATTGAAACTGATGATGCTATTGGAGTTGATTTCAATTCACATGATTTTATCCAGGGAGCATCAGTAGATGTTCATGTCACTACTCAATAAGAACCTTCACTCCATAGTCCCACCCAAATAGAGAATGTTATCTTGTCTGATGACGCCATTACATACTTTATGCTGAGTAATTTGGTATCAAATAGTATTATTATTAATAGTCAAGATAGAGTAATTGATGAATTAAAAAAATTACATATGTGGAAGTTTCAGGCGAAGACATTGATAAAATAAATAAATGCCCATTATCACAACCACTCCCAAGGAGAAAATTTGTTTTCACTATTGTAACATGAAACCACAAGGATTGATGCTTTGTTTTCCAAAGATAAATCTAAGACAATTACTATTACTAATAGTTATAATGATAATGTGTTAACTATTGTGCTTAATAGGTTGGAGAATTTGAATGCAAAAGCTCATGTATATTTTAATAATGGGTGAAAGATGCCAACCTTGTTGGGATTGTGAATATAGAAAAGAAAAAATCTTTGGTAATGTATCTTCATTTTAATCAAATTTCAATTCATACTTATTTTTGTTCACATCTAGTTAAATTTCATTTTAAATCATAGGAAAAATATGAAAACTTAAAAAAAGATGCTAAGGTCCTCAATGTGCATCTAAAAAATGTACTGAAATTTTTATCATCTGCAATTCATTTCAAAGAAATTTTTTTTATGTTGAATAAACAAAACAACACACTTTAAAAAATCATTAAGGAGCAAGGATGAGATCCCAGTGCTTTATTCAAGTAGAAGACAATTATTGATCCAAATCTACTTTCTATAAGAGATGCTGGAAGAAAGGAAAGGGAAAATCTTGGTTATATTAATTCTATGACTAAGGATCTTGAAACGGAAGGGATATTGAAGGATAATGTGGAATTGAGGATGTTTTGGTTTAAAACATAGCTAAGAAAGTAGTTGAAAATTTCGCTGAGAAAGTGATTGAGAAAATAGCTGAGTAGTTGAGAATCTATTCTATAATATTTGTAAATAGTGTTTTATTTTAAAAAATATATTTTGAATGACAATTTAAAGTTTGGATTTCAATTGATTAATTTATTCAATTTTAATTATTGAATGGGCCACTTAGATTTAAATTTTTATGTTTGATTTATTTTTTGTAAGTCTTGAGCATGAATTTCAATTTTAATTTTATGGCATATGGTGTTAGGCCTCCTTTTCATATTTATGATGCACTTGTGAAACTCACATCTCAATATAAATGGATTAAACATGCCACTTATGAGATAAGGTATTAGTTCATTAAATTATAATATGTGATAGTAAGATAAGATATACTTAACACATTCATGAATAATTAAATCATAAAAAAATCAATATCAATTATATAACAAAACACATAGCTAACACTTCAAACTCTAGAGTCAAGCACATAGAAGGCACATAAGAGAGTGTAACCGATCCACATCAAACATATAATAAGAACAATAAAACCATTGTAGACACATCAATTATGAGAAAATACATGTCAAATAAATGGAAAAAAACAAATTAATCACTATATAAAGAAATATATTAGGTACTATAAAGGCACAATAAATACATCATGTATGTAAAATAAATACATTTATAAAAAAATGTATCAAATACATATAGAACCATATTAAGTATTTGAAATAAATTAATTCCTCTATTTTGTGTAATATTAACCTAAAATTATATCTCTAACACAATAAAAATATATTAATCTTTTACATTCAACATTTAGCAAGAAACAAGGAAATGAATTTCAGAAAACATAAAATAATTATTTCACCTTATGATAAACATGTGAAAAGTACTTATAAAAAAATTAGATAAACTAAAAAATGAGTACATTTAATAGTAGTAAACAAAAATAAATTCAAAAATTATATGAAATTAGAATTCAAAAACTAGAAACTAATAGTCTTGTAATTGAAACAATCCTACACAAACCTAATCATCGACAGTGGCATTTGTATCTATTGTGTTAGTGCCATATTCAGTGTCATTATTTACATCTTATTTATTTTTCATTGTATTTTTTATGCCTCTTCTTTCATTTTGATAATTGCATATTTTCATACCTATTTCATAAGGAAACATGTCCACAACATAACATGAAACATATAATCTCAAACAGGTTTCTAATTTTTTATCCAATCTACTTCAAAGTTTTGACTTTATGAAGATAATGCACTAAAACCTCCTTCATCTTCCACTGAGACAAAAATCCTTGCTTGAAAAAGCTCATATAATTGGAAATATTCACTTAGACTTTCCTATAGTATACTATTAGGATAAAGTTTTTTCCATTGTCGTGTAATTGCACCATTTTCTATTGGTTTGCTTAGAAGATGATATTCTTCAAACATTATAATTAAAAAATGAGTTTATTGGGTTTTTAGTAATTTATATATATCTACTAAAATTATTTACAAGATAGCCCATGTATTTGTGAAATAAGTTGCTAATCATATTTTGACTGTTATTACTATTTTAGAAAATAGGATTCATAACTACCATGGCCTCCAACAAATCATGCCATTAAAAATGATCTCTAATTTTAGCAGATAATTTTTCAAAAATTATACTTAGTTTCATCTAGTTTTTAGATAGAACAATGTCATACAGAATAAATGTTCTAGGCAATTGTTTGGATTTAACTCCCACAAGATCAAGCCTTTTGTATAAAGTGTGCATTGGTATATCCTTGCCATTAACATTAACATAAATATGATCATTCATATTCAAATTTAAAGAACTCTCAAGGTTCCTCAAATCTATCAAATATTACCAACTACTAAAAATAGGGCCTTAAAACTTTTCATTCAAAGTGTATAGTATATCTAGAGATTGATATACGTATTTTCTTAGCCGTATGAAGTCAAAAATTAAATGGATCTCTCCTACGAATGTTTTATTAAACAATTCATGTCCTTTAACATTGAAAGAATTCCACATAATCCTAGTAGTGTTTCTAAATGTGTTAATGGTACAACAAATATTTTGCCTTGTCAATTTCTCTATGATATTTATACTTAAAGCCTACTAATGATGTATATTACTGAAAAATTTGGCATACAGGTTCATACATACAAATTTATCTTTTGTATCAACATCTTTCAACAGTTTTTTACTATCAATCACTCCTATTGAAAAATTTTGGAACTCTAAAAAAAATTTGGACTGATTGACATATAATAATGTACGTTATGAATGAACTCCTCCACTTTTCCCATATTAACAAATTTATGAACCACTTTGTATGAAATATTCATCCTATGAGCCATACAATGAATTGGAGTCATACATGGGGTAATTTTTACTTATATTCAAACACACAAACTATTTTTATGCCCCTACATAACTGATGCACCATCAGCGCCAACACACACTGACTTCGAAGCTATTGCATAATCATCCATGCTAGCTTTATCTTTCAAATTCGATACAACCAATTTGCAAACAAAAATTGCATTATAATTTTCTACCATTTTAAGGACTAATAATAGATGAGATTGCCTCGAATAATTCTCAAAAGTATAAACATGTATGCAAACCCAAGATATGTTGTCAATTATTGTGACCTCATCAATGGACAGTGAGATGAACAGTGAATTTTGAACTTTTTATTTTAGATTTTCCTTCTCAACCATTGATAAATACTTTTATATTTCCCAAGCACCATTATGTGACCAATATGATTGTGGACTATCTAATAATCCATTATGTCAAAACAAAATCTTATAGTCTAAAAAATAAAAATAGCTCTGCATTTCTTTAGAATGTGGTAACTATATATTTCACCTTTAGATGGGATTGCATGACATTTCCAAAATTTACTTCAATTATCTCCCTTTCTTAACAAGATGTTTTGATGTTTCTTATCATTTTCATATCCATGTGCATATCTTCCAAGCATGCATTATTCTACAATTTTTCACCTATGTCTTCTTATTTTTAGTCCATATGGGTGCTTCACTATCACATATACCTTTCCATAATGTTTTCAATCATTTCCAATTTTAGTTTCATTTTCTTTTTTTTTCTAGTTTATAGCTACATATTGTACATCTACATTTTGTTGGAGTATCATCAACATTTTTAGGCTCTAAAAGTTTATGAAGGTAAATTTTGTTCCCATTCCACCTTAAAGGACCTTGTAATTATCCATCTACTTCTCTTCCTTCATGAATATTTTTAAGTGGAAGTTTTAGCTGAAATTTATGTTTGGCGAGAACAAGTAATCCCTTCTGCCACTTGAGTGTCATTATCATTATCATAAAAAATTAGAGGAGTGTCTTTGAGAGGTGGAATGTCATCATAAAAAAAATATTTAGAGGGTGATATGTTATTCTGGTTGATTCATTCTAATGAGATATCAATCGAGATTTTTACAGCTTCATACATTGAAATTTATCTAGTATCAACATCTTTCGACAATTTTTTACTATCAATCACTCTTATTGAAATTTTTTGGAACTCTAAAAATATTTTTGGCCTAATTGACATATAATAATGTAGGTTATGAATGAGTTCCTCTACTTTTTCCATATTAGCAAATTTACTAACCACATTTATGCTAGATTCATCATATGAGCCATACACTGAATTGGAATCATATATGGTGTAATTTTATTTATAGTCAAACACACAAACCATTTCTATGCCCCTACATGACTAATGCACCATTAGCCCCAACACACACCAACTTTGAGGCTATTGCATA
Source organism: Torreya grandis (assembly GCA_037957365.1). Classification (NCBI taxonomy): domain Eukaryota; kingdom Viridiplantae; phylum Streptophyta; class Pinopsida; order Cupressales; family Taxaceae; genus Torreya; species Torreya grandis. The sequence continues at coordinate 1,176,180 of JARHVA010004222.1, read as the reverse complement.
ATCATCCATCCTAGCTTTATCTTTCAAATTTGATATAACTAATTTGTGAGAAAAAAAAATACATTATAATTTTATACCATTTTAAGGACTACTAAGAGATGAGGTTGCCTTGAATAATTCTCAAAATTATAAACATGTATGCAAACCCAAGATATGTTGTCAGTTATTGTGACCTCGTCAATGAACATTGATATGAACAGTGAATTTTGAAATTTTTATTTCAAATTTGCTTTCTCAACCAATGATAAATATTTTTCCATTTCTTGAGTGCTATTATATGACCAATAAAAATTTGAAATATCTAGAAATCTATTATGTCAAAACAAAATCTTATAATCTAAAAAATAAAAAATAGGTCTGCTTTTTTTTTAAATGTGGTAAATGTATATATTTTACCTTTAGATGGGATTGCATGACTTTTCCAAAATTCACTTCAATTGTCTCCCCTTTCTCAACAAGATGCTATAATGTTTCTTATAATTTCATACCCATGTGCATATCTTCCATGCATGCATTATTCTACATTTTTTCACCTTTGTCTTCTTATTTTTAGTCCATCTGGGTGCTTCACTATCACATATACTTTTCCAAAATGTTTATCAATCATTTCCAATTTCATTTGCATTTTCTTTTTTTGTCTAGTTTGTAGCTACATATTGTACATCTACATTTTGTTGGAATATCATCAACATTTTTAGGCTCTACAAGTTTATGAAGGGAAATTTTGTCCCAGTCCACCTTAAAGGACCCTCCAATAATGCATCTACTTCTCTTCCTTCATGAAGATTTTTAAGTGGAGGTCTTAGCTGAAATTTATGTTTGGTAAGATCCAGTAATCCCTTCTGCCACTTGAGTGTCATTATCATTATCATCAAAAACCAAAGAATCATCTTTGAGTGGTGGCATGTCATCATTGAAAAAATATTTGGGGGGTGATATGTTATTCTGGTTGATTCATTCTAGTGAGATATCAGTTGATGTTTTTGCATGTAAACTTGTTTTAATATTATTACATAGTTAAAGTTAAATTTATGACAAACCAAAAAAATAATAAATACCTATATTTTGAGTGCATTGTGATTACGTGGGATTTTTGGTTGGCTTTTTAAAATAACATATATGCATGATTTTTTTGATAATTGGCCTATCCTTTTACCATTCCCACAAAATTTCATGATGGTCAAGGATGGAAAACTTCAATTCTATCATCTAGTTCTATCATATAATCAAATATTAAATGCTACAAATCGATTATGTCATTTGGTGGCAGTTAATTTTCACCTTTTGGTTTGATCATTCCATATACTCATTCGACAATGCCTTTTGGTATTATCATTTAGCAATGTCATAAGTCTAAATATATTTTCATTTTATTTCTTCATTCAACACTATCATTCAGTTTAATAGTCCTCCAATTTTAGTTCTGCTTGTTGGCTTATTTTATATCAGGGGGGAGTTGTAATATATATGTGGTAAATTGAAGTGTAATATTATATATTATTGTAAATGGTTGATGATCCAACCTCCAAAATAATTTATATTCCTAAAATTTTGGCAATCTGATCCTATCTACCAACCCTAAAAATTTACCAAAACCAAAACTCAAAAATTTGAATATTCATGAATTAATGAATATTTATAGATAAAATTTACCCTCAAGGTAATCATCTTGATGTAGTTTATATTTGTTTATTTCTCTTAGACCTTTAATAATCTAAACTATTATATTTGAGGTGTCTTGTTTATCATTTTTTTATTTTAGATGAGATAACAATGAACTAAATCCTCTTACAATCATAATCTGCATCTTATTAGATTCTAAGCTTATAAATATTTACAACTATGTAATAAAATAATGATACAACCTACATCAATGACATGGTTAATACAAAAAATGGTAAATATTCTAATTGACCCATAAATTTAAGAGCTACAACCAACATCAATCCATCCCAATACTTATAACACCAACTACACTATGCAATCACTAAAAAATGGGAGAATAATTTGATCCCAATAATCGAGGGCCCTTATCACCTCATCCATCATCAATGAGATTGAAATATTTCATTATACAAAATCCCAATGAAATAAAATAATAAAAGAGTGAGGGGTAAGAGAACATTATTTCACCAAGTATGTTAGGGTTGGTTACACACAAGGCAAAATCATAGACACATAGAATATGGTACAATAACATAGCCAAGAGCTTCACAAACTTTAGGGATACTACTGAAACAACCACCCTTGGGTTTACTAATTTTTTCACTCATATATAACACCATTTGATGGGGGAAATGAAGAAAAACCAAATATACAAGATCTAAGGTTCCTTATGGTAATACAAAAATCTCAACAATTATTCTTGTGAATTCTACTTAAATTTTTAAAGAAAGACAAGAAATCAACGTTTCACAATGGATGGATTGTCAAGAGTTATAAAGGGCAAATGGGGGTTGTGAAAAACCCTAGTCATAACTCTCATTATGGGTTGTTCAAGTCCTTCGCTTTGTTATAAGTTACTCATTCTATGTTTGTAGAGTACAAACTCATTAAAATAAAGAAAAAATAAATATTAAACTTTCTTCTTGACAAAAACACATTGGAACATAAAACCTCGATATTTCTACGAAAGCTCCTTATTTTTAACTTTTATTCCATTGTCTCTCTATGTGTATTTTGGAAAACCCTTCCAAATTCATTTAAAAGAGAAGAAAATGGATTTCCCAACAACCCCACAAGGATACAATCATGGCGAGTGCATCATGGGTGCTAAAATGGAAGTTCTCCTAATGCCATGACAAGGATGTATGCACCACATGAAACCAACACTCTCATCTTCCTCATTAATTTTTTTTTATGAAAAACTTTTATAACTATTTTGCTCTGTGATGAGGTCAGTACCTCATGAGGGTTTCCAATAGCCAATGATTTTTAAAAAAATATTGCTTAACCATTAATCATAATAAATAATAATCAATGTGTTAATTAAAATAATAAGCATTATTCCAATCTTTGGAAACCAATAATTATGTCTTTTGAAGTCAATACTATGGACTCAAGTCTTGTACCTTGCTTAGCACATAATCACCATGGAGGTATATAAGCATTGCATGCCTGCAACATTAAAAAAATGGGCCTATGACCAAAACTTTTAGCACAATTACCATAATGCCAATGTTAGCATGTCAAATGGGGTTGGGAAAAAAAATGGTGGAATAGTGATAAGTTCTATGTAAAAACTCTCCATTATGTACTTATATATCATTGTCATGATATTTCTCTAAATTATTCCTTTCTGAAGCCTAGTTCAATCTTCTTATCTACCTCAAATCATGAAATTATACCAGAAACACCTAAAACGAAACAATAACAATAAACAACATAAAACTGAACTATTAACCAGATGGGCCAAAATAGCTCTTCAACCAGCAAAACATACTGCCAAAAGATACTGACTTTTACAAATATGCTAATATTTTCCATAGGTATAATATTTTCTATTAAGAAAACTATTTGATTTTCTACAAATATGCATCACTTTTACAGTCAATATCCTCCATTGTTTTGTTAACTCGCTTCCATAATTTAGAATGGCATAGGTTTGAGAATATAAAATGAAGTAGCTTAGTTGTTTAAAAAGCAAAAATCACATGTAACACGGTGCACGCATTGTAGCACGACGTAGTAGATTAACAAAAGGGGTGCAATGGTATATTATGTTTTGAAATGATGGACCCAATTTTTTTCATTGGAATGGAAATATATTTAATTAAATTACGGTCATGATAATCTGATTATTTCAAAATTTTAAAATTTTCATTCCTTTATTTTAACCATTCTTTTTTTCTTAATCATTGAGATGTTGTTTGTTTTATCCATAGTAGGAACATACATTGAGTAACGTATGACTGTTTTTTAGCCTTAAAATACAATCAATGTTTTTTTTAAGACTATTGATATTAAGTGAAATTTTGAGTTGATGATAAAAACTATAAAAAATTATAATAAATATATAAATTACATTTAATATTTATTTCCTTTAAAATAAATTATAATAACATATAAAGGGTAATGCTCAATAAATAACCATCCCAAATGAATATTTTTGAGTCATATAGTGGTCCAAAATAATAACTTTAATCATTTTTCCAAATCACTTTGACGTAATTTTTGAAGACATCGTCTCCTTCACTTGCCAAATCAATAAGAGATTGGAAGGACTCACAAAACAGCAAATGTATATTACTTTGATAGTTTAGAAAATTCAAGATTTCTCCACCAATATCTAAGTCCAAAGGCTTTGGCCCAATCGCACAGTCCATAGAAATTTATAATATTATTGACTGAAAGATTGAAACATTTAAGAAATGAAATGAAGAACCACATAATTTTTAACACCTATGTGGCTAATAATGATGTTCATAATTTTGATTTCTATAAAATTGTTACTCATAACTGAAATTATATATATAATATATATGAGATTCAATTCATTAGTTATCATACAAAAAAGCATTGATATGCCAAACAAAATAATTTCGTTATTGATGAATTGAAGAGACAGTGTTTTAGGAATGAACCTTTGCATCCAACCTTCCCCAGTGCTTGGCTTTTACTTTTAGAATTTTAACATTCTTTTCGTTCTTATGAGAGCACATCTAGAGTAGGTTCTTTTTACAAACTTGTATTTGATGAGTGGGGATTTTATGCCCGAATAAGCTATTCAACACTCTTTGCCATAAAGAAAGCATTCCGACATGGACAGATATGCAATTTATAAAAGAAAGCTTCAAAGACTAGATGCTAAACAAAAAATTTGGATATTCGCGAATATGCATACTCTGAAGATGCTAAAGAAAAAGTTTTAAAACAAAAACCAAAGTCCAATGGACGACATAGAAGACATGTTAGTATTTTTAAAGGGAAAAATATATTTTCATAATCTTTTTCGTTGAGTTCTGTTATTTTGCGTTTCCCATTTTCGACTTTGTGTGCTGTGACTGAGAAAGTACAAAATATGAAGCCACTAAGAAAGAGATGCTCATAGCTGTGTCTCTACGTCTAACCAAACTCGAAACCCTAAACCTTCAAATTCATGGAATACCTGAAAAACGAAGTGCACTCACCATTTAAAATATCTCACATTTCTTCATCTTCTGAACGTTTAAGTTATCCCCCGCACTCCCCCACCACCCGACAACTCAAAAATCTCATCATTTTTACATGGGTTTAGCAAAAAAAAAATGTTTAGTTACCCAAAAAAAATCTATCATATTAAAATTCAAAATCTAGAACCATTAGTTTATTTTTATCTTTTTTAAATCATTCGGAATGGAGAGGGGTTGTCAATCCCTTGACTTATATTACGTTACATTTATGTAGTACAAGGAGAGGGATTGTCAATCCCTTGACTTGTAATTAATATGCCTAAATCTACATTACATTTATGTAATAGATATATTTTATTATCTTGCCAAAGGTAAATAATATAGTGTTCAACTAACCATGTATTTTATCATCTTATTAAAGCTAAATAAAATAGCCTTAAACTAGACTATTTCTTACTTTTCCTCTTCAGATCACCGACTAGTTTTGGCATTTCTTATCTTGGCGTATAGTTTTTCAAAAATAAACAATTTTTCCTTTTTCTTGGATTCTATGCACTGAAATAATTTCCTTGTCATATAATAATTTTCCTTGTCATATAAAAATTTTCAGTTAGTGAAAATGGTTATTTTTGGCTTGGCATTGAAAATTTACCACGTGGAATTTTGTTGGAGTTAAACTATAGTCTTGAAAAGAGCATGTTTTATTCCACAAAACTATTTTCATATCAATTTTATATGTTTGAATAATACAGTTGGGTGTTTAATGTCTTCCAGTGCATCTGGGTTGGCATGCATATGTGGTCAGTGGGTTTCTTGTTTTACATTCAATGGGGTGGCTATTTCATGTTATCACTTTTTGCTTCCATAAAATAGTTTTATATTTGGTCATTTTATGTTATTTTTATGTTTTAATGTGCACAAAAAAATTTAGAGGTCTTTGACATAGATAACATTATTGATACAATATTATAGTATTCCATTATCATCAGCTTTGAAGTGTGAATGGTTGTAACATTTACATCATTGTGAGTAATGAACACTTATTTTTTTTCTCAATATTTTCACTAAAATTATAAATACAATATTTTTGATCAAAATCATATGATTGACCTAAAATATACATAAATTTCTATTTGCAAAATAATATAATAAAAGTTTTAATTTTTTTTCTAATTTCTATTTTTATTCGGTTAAACAAAGTTATGACCTAGATATTTTCACTTTTTATACTTTAAAAAAACATGTTCATACACTGACAATACATATTCATATATGTTCGAATAAGATTCTAAATGAATGTTTTGCATGGTTATTTTATTTTGTAATTTATAATCTCCATTCTTGGCATTTTAAACCTATCGATGCGTTCAATTTATTTTTCCTTGTTAGTAGTGAACGTGTATGTTTGTTTTTATATTTTCTTGGTGAAATATTATATAAGCGAGTATATTTATAGTGTAAATATACTTTTTATGAACAATTTTTTGTGGTTATCCTAGATAGATATACATTTATTTTTATAGATTACCTAAAAGGAAATTATTGTGTTTTTATAGTTTTTTTTTTCCATGAAAACATGATGTATATATCATCTATATATAATGTAAGAAAATTGTTCTTTCAATATTTTAATTTTGTATAATTTTCTTGAATGGATGTTATGGACTGGATATATTAAACATGTATTTATTGTGCAGAAAAAATATTGAACATTTGACATAAACACAAGAATTTCATTTTTTTATCATATTATTTTGGCCGTCCTCAACATGCATGTAGGTGTAATATATAGGTCTTCATTACTAATACACCTTTATATATATATATATATAAAAAAAATAAAGTTATGTGAATTTTATAAGATAAATATACATTTCTATTTACAAGGTATGCACAAATTATATATGTTCATTATATATCATAATAAATACATATGAGTGTACAAGAAATAGGTTTTCATATATAATATAAGCTAAAGTTTACATTGTTTCTATTGAAGGGGTCATGTGGGATGGATATATCCAATGTCTATATATGATATAAGTGCATATATGATATAATTGTATAAAATCCATGTGGGTATAGATCAATACATTAGAGAATACATAGAAGATAAGTATTATAAAACATTTTAAATTTGTATTTGGTAGAATTAAAAATAAAAATAAAAAAATACTGAGTATGAATTATATTAAATATTCACAATTTATTTTACAAATAAACCATGTGCATACCCCAATAAATTTTGTTCATACATGTTTGATTCAAATTAAGAAAGAAAGATTTGTATTATTTTGATTTTATAAATTTTATTTATTCAATGATATAGGTTAGATATATTTATTTTATATTTAATTTATTCTAAAGGTCTTTATCGCATAATTTAGTGCAAATTTCATCTCTTTCTTATTGTTGAACACATTCTTTTCTAAATTTTCATGATGAAATATAATATATGTCGGTATATCCATTGTATGTAATATCTGTGAACAAACTCAAATCTAAGTATCCTAACATAGATATGAATTTATATTTACATGATACACACAAGTGAAGTATTCCATTTTTGCAATCTATGTAATCATTACAAAAGTATAAATAAATGTTATATATATTCAGTGTATAATGTACTCAATGTTTTTACATTGTTTTGATTTGGTCATTTTTATTGAATGGACAGTATTGGTAAGATACATTGAGTGTGTATATACTAATGGAAAAAAATGACTTTAAAATAATATATTTAGCTTTCTTTGAGGTTGAGAGTTAAGAATTAAGTATTTTTTTGGTTCTTCCATATTCAATTTTGTTATATTATATATTTTAGTTAAAATATGTGTATCCATAATTAGGGAGAAGAAGGTCATGAAGTTATTTTGAATAATATTTAACTCATAAACTCATTATAAATAGTTAAAAAAAGTTATGAAAACAAGGTGGTTGGCCCAAAGGATAAATATATATCAACTTAATTCAATCCAAAGAGTAAAAATTATAAAAAAAAAATTGAGAATTATATCTAGTTCTTCTCCTTTTTTAATAGTTCAAAATAAGGGGGTAGTCAATACTTGGAACTCTCAAATTTCTCCTCTTGTGAAGTATCTAGATATAAAATTGAAACATTTTGTTGGAAACTCATTTTTATTAAAAAATCAAAGCAATAATTTTTAAAGAAAAATATCATAGAATTATTAAAGGGGACATTTTGGTTATCTTTGATGTGGTGTCAATTTTCAAAAAGATACTTCTTGGTGAAGCAATGAATGTTATTTGTGGCACCACAAACCCAAAAAATTTAGAGTTTGAATAGTTATGCATAAGATCAAGATTTGTTTACGGAGAGTTTTATGAACAAATAGAGGGTGTATTAATGGCATCTATTATAACCCATATATAACAAAATATTCTTAGAAAAAATCAAGCTCAATGCCCTTGGTTCATTTTCATTGAAACTAGATTAGTGGGATAGGTTTGTTGATGACACTAACTCGATATGGTTATACAACAATGGAAAACTTGACAAGTTCATGGAACATTTAAATATGATATTTATCTATAAAAAATTCACTATATAAAAATATGAAAATAAAAAAGTTACCTTTTCTTGATCCTCATCTCTAAAAAGTTATATCAATATTTAGCACATGAAGTTTATAAAAAAAAAGTTGCATGCAGATTTATACCTATAATCAAATTAAAATGATCACCTTGTTATAATAATGTATTTCTAAACTCTTTGTTCACTATATCACTCATAATCTTGTACCCAAAATAAATATTTCAAGAAAAATAGCATTTCTTAAGTGGTCTCATAAAATATAGTTGCATAAAATGGGAATTTGAGAAATATTTCCACAAAGTTTCACTTAATAGATAAATTAATATTAATGAGAACTCAGAAAATACTAGGATTAGCATCTCATATATTAAGTGTGTTTCATAAATATCATCAAGGATAGTTAGAATATTTGGTTTTTAAACAACATTCAAACCATACAATATTATTCATACCAATACAGATTGGTAAAAATATTTTCTATATCCTAAAAGTTGTAAAGGAGTATATGTTTCTCCTTATTCATGTGGCCAACCATATGTAGGATAGATGGGAAGATCTTTCCAAACTAGGCATAAAACAAACACTATAGTGACATTCTTCACTCTTGTATTGATGTCTCCACACTAGGTGAACATGCCCGCATTACAAAACAACACAAGTAAAAAATAATCATTATAGAGGAAACTTATTTAAAAATTAAAGTAAGGGAATATGTTGAAATAGAAAAAAGACCCACCAATATAAATAGAGACAATGGATTTGACATTGGCAATTCGTGGAGGCCTATTTTTAATTGTTTAAAAAGAATGGGAAACACAAGAGTGACTTCTTAAATATTTTTTTGGAATATTTACACATAGGCTTGAATTAAGATGAAATATATTTCTCCTTCAAGCTAAACACCTTAGTTTTCAAACATGTGTTACTATTTATGGTGGGTTTTTTAGTTGATTCTTCCTCAAAGTTGCTTCATGACCTTTTTCTCCCTAAATATGGATACACATATTGCATTCAAAATGCCATATCTTAAAAAAAAAAAAAAAATGGAAGAAATAAAATCATAAATATTAAGGCTTCAATATAAATGAGAGCATTTTTAGTATGCCAAAAATTTACCATGATCACCTTCGACGTGAGAGCATGTGCAATATGTATTTGTTTTTTTTTTAAGGATTGAACACTTTTTTATATTATAAATTATTCAAATTAAAATATAATTTAAGTGGGTATACTCATTATATATGTGAACTATTTATGAACAAAGTAATGTGGGTGCTCCAAGATAGATATACCAAAAAAAATATTAAAAAGGGTGTTAGTTTATAAATTTTATCGTGCACTTGGATTAATAATCTAGGATAATGGAATTACTTTAATAGAAAAAAATATTTTTTTAATCTTTTTATTGTTATTTAATCCTTAAAGTGTTTTACATTATCTTGGATTGACTTGATTTAATAAATATATAACTTGTCCATTAATTAATATGTTTTAATGTATTGTAGTAAAACATTGGTATGAATGTAAAATTAGAGTTTTCTTGCACAATTATACTTACTGTAAATAGAAATAATATTAGGGATTTATATACTTAATGTGTTATTATTTATTGCATGTCTAAAAATAAATGTAGGTAGTTTATAAGGCTAGATAATGGATTGAGAGTCACTTATATAAGGAATAAGATTGTATGGATCTTCCTCAAAAGAAGGATCTAGATGCCTACAATACCACAAAATCATTTGTTGTTTCTAGATTCATTATGTGAATATTCTCTGAACTCTTTTGCCTCATACCATTATGGCTGCATGATATATGTCTTATTATGCAACATGAAGTGGTCAATGTGTGTGGAAATCTAGAAAACATGTCTCCTTCACTTCAAAATATTGGCTTCACTTTCAAAACTAGGCTTATACCTACAACTAGGCAATACATGTTGGTTGAGTTTAACTTATATTCTCACCAATAAATGTATTAGTGTTGCCTACATATCCAATTATTCAAATATTAAATGCATGCCACTTGTAGTTATCCACATTAAGTGTATGTGCACAATAGTATACATTTTAAGAATGTAATATGTTATCCAACATTCAACACTTGACAAGGGAGAGATTGACTTACCTTAGGTTTTTTATATTTGGCTAGGGTCTACTCTTTCTAACTTATTTGTAATTATTAAACCTTAGGGATACCCTCTCAATGTGAAGATGTGTATATATGTTTCTTTTTTTAGAGTTATGGATAGGTAAATAAGCTTGGACCTATTGTTTGTTTATAAATGATACCTTGAGAAGTTTACTATGCTATTAAAATTTAATATCTATAGATCGATCAATAAATATTATTTTAATTATAAAATTTATTATTGATTAAAATGGGAATAAATTCATCAAAGTTGCATGCCTCTAGAATTTTGGTGGTGTTTGAGTCTAATAAATTCATATAAAAACTTGTAATTATGATTTGATGACCTAAAAAGAGTTTGAGTATGACAATGAAGAGGTTAGGAAAAAAATTGGAATTCATGTAGGTGAGTGGTATAAATTGGGAAGGTTAGGCCCATCAAAGTTAAGTGGATAGAAAAAATATTGTGTCATAGCCATATGTGTATGCACAATTCATGTAAAATGAATTTAGGTCAATATTAGCATTTCCAAGTGTCAAATACCATATTTTAGTGTATACAAATGTTCCCCTTTTATTCTATTATTGAAATTACAAACATTTATAGAGTAAAAGTCTAAAGATATGTATGTTAGTGTGTAAACACACACACACACACACACACACACACACACACACACACACACACACACACACACACAAACATTGAAATCTTAATTGCATTAGATGAATTAATCTTTTTTAATTTGAATTGAAAGGAAAGAATACACTTGTAAGTGGGTGAATCATGTTGTCATGTTACTAAGTGGATGGATTTTACTTTCATAAATTAAATTCAAAAGATGAAAAAGTTAAAAAATATATTCAATTCCATAAATTTAATAAAATAAAAGTTCATAAAAATAACCTACTTTGGATGGATGGATTTTAATTTAGAAACTTTTATGTGATTGAATATATGAAACTAATTTTTTTTTTCATTTGCATCTTCTGAATTTAATTTAGATATTAACATCCAATAGAGGCCAACAATGGCCAACATGAATTGATAAGGTATTACATGAATCTAGTACATAAATGGACTATCAAATTCATCTCTTAAAAATACATAGAGAGAAATGAAAGAAAGTTTTAATTAAAAAAAAAGCATTAAGAAATAATTCTTACAATATTTGAATAGAACAAATCTTGAAACCAATAAAATTTACATCACCTTAAAACATTTGGATCGTGTATTTCAAATGTGTGGTATATTTTATTGTCTAAATTAAAAAAAATTAGAAGAATTAATATTTTGGTAATTATGTGTAAAGAATTCAATTTTAGTAATCTCTATCAAAGTTAAAATTTCTCACAGATAGAAAGATTGTAAACATATTTGTTACTCATAATAAATTAAGATGCTTAGAGATACATTGGAATATATAAAATAACATGTTGTCTTCAAATAATTTTTTAGTAGATAATGGACCTAAATAAAAACTACTCTTCATATTCAGGTTCAAAAATACATAGTTGTCATATATGTTCATCTTTTGAGACGTCACACTCTGATTCCATCTACAGTTTGATGAAATATAAACTGAAATTGAGCTCAAGGGATCCATAATCATAATGATTTAACCTTTTAGGACTTAATGAAAGTAAATGTTATTTATTAAATAGCTAAGTAGACTAAATTAGATAAATAATATGCAATGAACATAGCCACTAATTTGTCATAGAATTGACTAGGTTTGAATTTTCTAAAAGTAGAAATAAATAGTAGAAGTAAGAACTTAGATTAAAAAATTTGAAATGGACGATCTGGGTGCTAAAAATTGAAGTGGCATCTAGTTTAAAGTACTAGAAACTAGATCCTTATCTTAGAACCTCTCTTAGATAGTAGTTCCCTAATTATGCAATGGTGCCATTATTGTAAATATGGTAGAAGTGTCCTGATATTAGTATTAGTTTCCTTTATACAAGACTATCTTGAGCTTTTAGGTGCACCTATGTATGGATCGTTAAGGTTTATTCCTACATCCATGAGTCCTAAAACCCTATATATTGCTTGTTTTACTTAAATTTATTAGCAAACCTTGATTATTTATGTATCTACGTCATATAGTTGATAGAAGCTAAAAAATGTGTTTGTTAGTGGGGTAGGTTGGACATCCTCAACACCCTAGTGTGATGAGAGTTACCTACATACTAATAAGCCCAAGAGCGATCAACCTCAATGTAGTTCTCCCCACCTAAGTAATGGTGTAAATTTAAGTGAAATTTATATAATAGTGGACTTAAGTGATTTGAATGTGTTTAAGACTGGAAATCTAAGTAATCTAAGCTTAGGACTACTGTAGATGGTAGTATGTATAAGTAAGGAATAATAAGGATTCATAAACTTAATTATGCCCAACTTATTCCTAGTTTAAATCTATATTTTGCATATGATTTCTATCTAGTGGTTAGAGGGATAAAAGTCATGCATTTATATTATGTTGATGCTTGTGTGGGTGATAAAAGAGGTCTAAGACAATCATACGAGGATTTAGATTTTAAAAGGTCTATGTTTGTGAAAAAGAGAGTGAAAATACATTAGCACCATTATTGGGACATTAGAGCCATGTGCCATTAGTGTCCATATTATGGCACTAGTGTCCAAGTGGAAGAACACTAAGCATGAAGGACCATGATCAATAAATGAGGGTCTAGGACTACTTTAGGGATGACTAGGGATACCTATGGCCTGCATGAAGATTGGATAATTATGAAAATAGTCTCGAATATAGCTCTAAGGCTAAGCTAAGGTTATGTGGTCTCAATTAGCACTCTTAAGACTTAAATACCACTTTTAGGTGATTATATTTGCCCCCATTTTATTCTATAAATGTAACAAAGTGAGATTACTAGAATAAAGGAAAAATAAGAGTACCTAGACTTACCTAAGAGGTGAAGCCTATGATGTTAGGTCTAAGTATATGAAGCATTCTCTAATACATGCCCTAAAATTAAAATGTGCATAAACCATTCCTTACTTAAGAGATATCAAAATCAAAGTCTAAACTAATTAAGGAAGTAAAGCTAAGTAAAATTAAGTAAAGAAATAGGAGAGAAGAAATTCATAAATATACCTCATTGGGTATGAAAACCAATTCATAAACCTAGTGTTAACCTATGTATGTAAATAGTGATTAATTGGTGAATATCTTAGATTAAGATGATTTGTTCAATCATATTATGAGAGTGGCTCAAGAACTCAATTTAGCTTTTACTACATCATTTCCCACCCCCATTCAGTGGATCATGACCTATGAATAGATTGGATTGGATTGATGGTGTGTCCAACTCTCTCATATAGGTGGCTCAAAAACTCATTTAGGCTATGACTCCATCATTACCTACCCATGTGTATTAGATGCATATGAAACTAAAAATAAATATTGTAATTGAAAACTTCTAATTGTGTATGTCATCTCCATGATCACTTGAGTATATTTGACATCTTCAAGCCACTAGAGAAAGCTAACCACTATAGATGAAGTAAGGCATGAAACTAGTGTGTAACCTAGAATATGATGTCAGATGTATACAACATATAGAATGACATGGAATTTTTCATTCAATATGATGATATACTACACATAAGTGATCATAAGGAAATAATATGTAATGCACATGCCCTCAAATCTAATATCTAAGCATATAGATTCTGGATTGAGTTGTAATAATTTAATTACAAGTATATGAACTAAACATGATAATATTCAAGCCATGCAGTATTCCATAAATTTGAGTAAACTAGTATGAATCTAAGCTAAATTGGTATGAATTTGAGAAAAATTGAGAAAAATTTATAAATCTATAATTGAACCTATGCAAACTTGTACTAGACCTGCTATAATTTTTAGCCAATCTAGGATTTTATAAAACTAACATATTGGGATAGTAGTGTCATATCTTGGACATTAGTGCCATGTGGTGCTAATGTCCCAATTTGGGTGTTTCTGTCTTCTTACTCTATTTCTTATGAAACTATACTGATCTTTATGTCACTATTTTCCCACTATGTTTACCTGGGTCATTTTTTTATAATTTGAGCTTGTATAATAAAATTGTATTGTAAATGCATTATAAGATCTTGATAACTATGACAAAACCCTATGAATTCCCCCTCTTTTGATGGGATTTTTTATATGTGCAAAAATTAACCTCAAATCAAAAAGATCTACTAAATGTGTGTTAGCTAGAGCATATATGATAACTTTGTAATAATATAATATAGTGTGTATATATAACATCATAATGTAATAAAATCTGAATGTAAGTTTGTAATATGCAAGGTATGTCATGTAAAACATTCACAATAGTGTCAAGATATATATAATAATGTATGTAACAAAAAATATTAGTAAGAATTGAGTAGCTACGTAGGGGGATGGGGCATAATGCCCCTCATGATACCCATGTAGGGAGGGGAGATGCATGAGGTCCCTCATGGCATCTAAAATTTGAGTGTGTAATAAGCAAGAGATAAGTGTCATGGCCATGATATATAATAGAAAACATACATACAACACACATGAGGTGCATAAAATAGGCCAAGAGGCCATAATACAAGGGATATGGGCACATGCCACTAAATATAAGAAAATAAGATATGCAAGGACATGTTCTAATGTTAACATACATAAACAATAAGTAATTTCACTTAGATCCACATAAAAATACATGTTTAAATATATCCATATATTATTAAGAAGGCACACATAAATACATGGGCACATGTCCAAAGCATACATATTATGAATAGAAGTGTCATAGAGACAAAGAGAAATGCATTATTCAAATGCCCTAAAATAGAAGAAGCATAGAGATACAATCAAGTCTAAACTATGAAAGTTATAAATGAAAGTATGAATGAATATGTAAAACAAATATGTGTAAGAGATAGGATGTACATATACTGAGTCTGAAGTAGTAATAGTCAATAAAAATTTTAAGTATAACGTGATCAATATCAAGATATAACAATGCTAAAGTTGTGATATAGTGTATAAAAAGATAGAACTTGGTAATCAAAACTTTTTATAGGGTGCCCCCAAATGGGTGAATGTGTAAAATGAAGAACCCATGTATCGATGTAAATAACCCTTATAGGTAGATAATAGTAAATCTAGATCAATGTAATGTACCTGAGTCCTATAGCAATATGCAAGCACTCTACAATAATAAGTGAATAATTTATGTGTGATAAAATTTATTGTACTAAGATAGCTAGAATGTGTAGTGCCTAGCAAATATAATAAATGTAAACATACCAATGCTTACAATCTATAATTTTATGTTTTCTGAGTAAGTATTTGATTTTTTTTTGTTTTTTTAAAGTATTATATTATTTTTATGTTTTTAAAATATAAGTTATGTAAAAGTAACATGTAAATGAAACTATATACAAGGAACAAGAGAGAAGAAAATTATGTATTAAAAAAGAAGAATAATACTAAATGATGAGTCTCATGGGAGACTTGCTATCAATGTGGCCTATGTCAAATAAAGGAACTGTGATCATGTATGCTATATGAAAGGGTACCTATGGTCTTATAATATACTAAATTGAATGATTTATGTTTGGCCATGCCTGTGGAGTGGTACCGAGGATCTATGACAGTGATTCTTGTGTTTTATGAAATATAGGGTCTTAGGGTCCTGTCTGGTAGAATATTTTTTAGGTGACATAGGTGCCATGTGTTGAGAACCTTGATAACTTAACAATATCAATCTTAGAATAAAGGAAGGAAAGGGAAGCCCTCTATAATTTGTAACATATCTCCGATGTAGGGGTCTCTTTTATAATGGTCTTTTTGGGGGACTATGCATATATAAAATCACTATATGATTAGACCTCATATTTAATACCAGTTCTACTAAACTTTGTGGTATATTGATAAAAATTATGTTTAGATATATAATAGATAATTATTTTATAACTTGTAGTTGTGTTGTAGCTGGTAACTGTGTTGTAATTAGTTGTGAGACAGGTAGAGGATACTCATATGAAATTCCCTAAACTATTATCACCTAATTATCATGTATACATTTTAGGCATATGTGTATTTTGGATGAGATGATTCATAGATAATGTATCCATGGCCTACCCAATAACATGTTAAATATGCATGCATTAGGTTAACTAAGAATCTAGTGGCCACATGTGTTGATCCTGCCTATAGTGGATGTATAATCTCCTTGATGGAGCTCTAAATATGGACACTAAAGCCATTGATAACTATCTCTTTAAGAGATATATCATGATTTGAGTGCCCCAAATATTTTAGAAGTGTGATGGTTCACATGTTAATACTTGACCCTTTATCGACCATAATACTCTAAATAGGATAATGTTCTATGTAGTCTCATATAAATAGTGCATATAAATTTGTATCATCATCAATGATCTCCTATTCTAAAAAGGTGATGAGTGGTCTAGTGAGAACTATAGTATTGTACACATTGATGATATTTTGTAGTCAGTGTGATTCCTTTATATTATTTCGATATGAATCTATTGGTGGATATGCTTAAGATGTGTACTAAACACTTGAGGTGCTCCCTACCTCAATTTTTATATTTTTGTAAATAGATATAATAATATTATCAATGCCTTAGATTCTATTTTTTGTAATTTGGGCATCTCTATGGGTGTTCCCACATCAATAATGTTATCCTTAAAACAAATCTTGTATCTCATGTTTTATGTTTATGAATCTATTTATTATATATCTTGGTTCCTTTTGATATTCATTGAAAGCATTGGAATAATAGTTATTTATAAGAGGCCATGTCATATCAACCTCTTTTATGGGAGGTAGAGATATGACATTGAATTACAAGAGCTACTATAAAATTCATGATGGTGATTTTGAAAGGTTGGTGAAAATTATACATGGAGGAATTGATAAAATTAGGCAAGGATATGGTTTTGAAATTGCATTAACTATGGAATTTGGATCACTTTTGTTTTAAGTGGGCCTTACTTTGTATGGAGGCTTACTATAAATCTTAGTAGCTGATTATGATCTATTGGTATACTTAAGTTTTCCCATGGAAATAAGATTGTCTTCTCTTTATTTCATTATGTGGCATAATTCAGCGAAGGTTAGAAACTTCTTAAACAAGATAGCTTCATGTAATGTTGGTAGAAGACTATGTTATAAGATGTCTTAATGCTTATTATGCGCCATGCAAATATTCAAATTAGCCAAATAGTCTTATATCATAAGATGTATTTTATAATTAGTTCATTTGATTTTTATTTCAATTATGCAACTTGAGCATATGAGTTATTTTAATTGACATTTTTGGAGAAGTTTTATAAAATCATATATGCCAAAGTATTGAATTCAGTTGTAAACTAATTTGGTAGATTATAAAACCATTGAAAGGAATAATCATTTAGACTACATGTAAATAATTTAGTGAGGAGCCAATCACTGAACACATAGTCTAAACATGTTTCATTAAAAGATCAAATATGTTACTTTAGGTCACCCTTAACATCATACAATGTAAGCTTAAGTGTCATGAATCTAGATGGAAAAGGTGTTACCATTATGTGTTGTGCCAAAGGTGTATGTAAAAGAACATTATAATCCAAGGCATGTGATTACCTTATAACTCCCTTCTCAAGAAGTAACACCTTAGCCTACAAGGAATGAATCCCATGCATAAGTGATTATACATTTAAAGAGGAGGAACTAGCCATAGTAGGTATAACTATCACTAGTGATTGTTGAGTTAAAATTCATTGTTGCACATTATGAGTTGTCCCCAAAGTAGGTGTAACAATATGGTTATATACGAGAGTTGAAGATTGCCAATTACTTGATTTATTCTATATTTCCATTATGGCTTGTAAAATATGTGCATGGACAAGGGTATATTATATAAATACTATCTATAAATCTCTATATAACTTCATATTTATTGATAATTAGGTTTTCATTGTTAAGTGGAAGGAGAGTGTCCTGATGCCCCTTTGTGTATCATCTTGATCTTGATTATATTACTTATCTTCAGATGTATTATCATAGAATTACACATAATTAGGGTGTGATGGATCAAATATAGGAGTTAAAATGGGTCCCTTATCCATGGTATAAGCTTAAATATAATGAATTTGAATATGTTCAATAGGGTTGCCACTAAGCCTAACACTTCTTCATAGAAGAGAGATTTTTTAGATGGCATGTAGTAAACACAATTGAATAGGGATATTAAAATATAATATATGAAATATAAATGGCTTAACATAGGTAATTAAAAGATGAAAAAGAAGAATATAAACCCTAGTAACATTTAGGGTTAGGGTTTGAGCAATGTTCAAAGTAAGTCAGGTTCACCAAATGTTTTAAACTTTTAAGACTTAATGAAAATAAATAGTATGTTTGTTAAAGAGTCAATTAGACTATATTATGCAAATAATATGAAATAAACATAGACTCTAATTTATTATAGGATTGAATATCTTTGACTTTTATAAAAAAAAGAAATAAATACTGTAAATAAGAAATTAGCTAGAAAATAAATAAAATGGATGATTTGGATGCTAAAACCTAAGGTGGAAGATAGTCTACATGTCAAAAACTGGATCCCTATGTTAGAACCTCTCTTGGGTAGTATAACCCTAATTGGATGGTATTTTTTATTATAAATTTGGTGGAGTGTCCTTATATTGGTAATAGTGTCATTTGTATGAGATTGTCCTGAGCTTTTGGGTGCACATGTGTCTGAAACTCTAAGGCTTGTTCCTATGTGTATGAATCTTGCAACCCTATATATTTTTTATTTATATTAAATTTATAAACAAACCTTAATTTTCTATGTAGCTAGGGCATTTGGTTGATACAAGTTGAAAAATGTGTTTGCTGGTGGGGTAGGATGGATATACTCAACACCCCACTATGGTGAGAATTACCTACATACCAATACTAGGGATCAAGCCTAATGTATTTCTCCCCACATAATTTCTAGTGTAAGTGCAAGTGAAGCTAGTATTATAGTGGACTTAAGTGCATTTAATGTGTTTGAGACTAGAAATTTAGGTAATCTAAGCTTAGGATTGTTATAGATGGTAGTATATAGAAGTAGGGCAGAATAGGGATTAATAATCTTAATTGTGCCAATATTATTTTAAGTTTGAATTTGAATTTTATATCTAATTTCCATCTAGTGGTTAGGGTGCTAAAATTCATGTATTTATACTATTTTTATGCTTATGTGGGTGCTAAAAAAGGTCTAGATCCACCTTGGGAAGCTTTAAATTTGAAAAAATATATATATATGTTTGTTAAAAAGAGAGTGAAAGGACATTAGCATAATTATTGAGACACTATATAAATATGGTGCTAGTTTCCTTATTATGATGCTAGTGTCCAAGTGGTATAACACTAGGCACTAAGGGGTAAAATCAATAAATGAGGGTCTAAGATTGATTTAGGAATTACTAGGTATGCATTTATCCCACAGAAAGGCTAGATAAGTGTAAATTTTGGCTCTAAGATAGGTCTAGGTTTAAGATAGGGATAAGTAGTCTCAAGTAGCACTCTTAGCACTTAAATGCCACTTTTAGGTGATTACACATAATTTTAAAAAAATTATTCAAATAACAGTCATTGATTACATCATGAATACCTTTATTAATATCGTATTTAGTGATCTAAGGATAATTAATATGCACCACAATAGGAGGGGGTCTTTATATTGTAATATCCAAATTCTATATGAGGCCCATAAATCATTCATATTAACAATATTTGAATTTATTTTTGGAAAATTTCATATATTATGTGAGTGCAAAATATTGATAGCTATTATAAATAGATAAATAAATGACCGTGCATGAAAGCATATGCATCATAGTGACAATGTGGAAAACTAAACATGGTAAAATAGGGCATATTCTAAACTCTTCTAGAAAAATTGAGCAAGTAATTGTTTAACTGGCTTGATATTCTTTGATAACATGGAGATAAAAATTTACATATATTTGAGATCAATTTATCTCAAGGATGGACCAATCCTTGCATCCTTATGAAATTTTGGAAGTAAATATACTATGAAATTATTAAATATTTTTCATTATATATTAAAATGGGACATGAAAACATTGTCTTTATAGGTATGATATCAATTGCTACTTCCTACTTGTATTGTAATAAAAATGCTAAAAGGTTATTCAGAAATAGCCACACTAAAGGTGTAAAAATGTACTAGCTCAAAAAATTATTCTTTTTATATAAAAACATGTTTAGATGTTAAATTCTTGTTTAAAATTGATGTTATGATTTTTATGTTTACAATATTTACTTCAAATCCAATTTTATCACAAAAATTACTAATGCAAAAAAGCTAATTTGAAGAACTATAGCTTAATGTTAAAGTAAATAAATGCAACCTAGAAAAAAATTGTAAATCCAAAAGAGAATGTGACCACTAAGAATCTATATCTATACACCCCATGTAAAAATATCTATCATATTTAAATTTAAAGTTTAAAAACATTAGTTTAAAATATAAAAAATACTTGAGAGAAAAGGGAATGAAGTGGGGTTTTCAATCCCTTGACTTTTAGTTATTACCCTATATCAACATAGCATTTATCTAGTTTATTCATTTTATTATCCTAACAAAGGTAAATAATAAAACCTTTAACTAAAACATTTATAATTTTTCTTTGTCCAATCAAACATTACCATGTGGCATTGCTTATATCGACAGATCATCTTTGAAAAATAAATTTTTATTTATTTATTAAAAGTTATATTTTTATTTGATTATATCATTTGAAATAATTTACTATCAATATATGAATTTTTAATAAGTAAAAATACTTATTTTTGTCTTTCCAATGTGAACACACCACATGGAAGATTTTTATGTCAAATTATAGTCTTGGAATTAAAAAAAATAAAAATCTAAACTATTTACCAATCAATTTTTTTATTGGAATAATAAAACATGGTATTTAGTGCTTGCTCGGTCATCTGCATTGACATGTATACATGGTTAATATAATTATTATTTAACATTCAATGATGGTGGCTACATCATGTCAGTACTTGGTAGGTGTATGGAGTTGGGGGATAATTTCATGGATATTTACTATAACGTGTATGTGTTATAAAAATTACACATAGCATGATGTCCATAATACATATGGATTATTTTAAATTAGGCCTGGGATTAGTGAACCTAATGTATACCCATTATAGTGTGTATGTGTTATAATGTGTACGTGTTTCATTTATTAAAAATAATGCATACATGTTATAACTTTTATGAATTATGTTTACTTAAAAAACACACCACATAGAAGCTTTTTGGGTCAAATTATAGTCTTGGAATTTTTAAAAAAAACAACTAAACTATTTTCCAATCAATTTTTTTATTGGAATAATAAAACTTGGTATTTAGTGCTTGCTAGGTCATCTACATTGACATGTATACATGGTTAATATACTTATTATTTAACATTCAATGATGGTGGCTAAATCATGTCGGTACTTGGTAGGTGTATGGAGTTGGGGGATAATTTCATGGATGTTTAATATAACGCGTATGTGTTATAGAAACTACATATAGCATAATGTCCATAATGCATATGTGTTATTTTAAATTAGGATTGGGATTAGTGAACCTAATGTATACTCATTATAGTGTATATGTGTTATAATGTGTACGTGTTTTATTTATTAAACATAATGCATACATGTTATAACTTGTACACATTATGTTTAATTACAAAACATAAAAATACCTAAACCTATTGGAATTAAACCATTCTCACATAATTTTATATTTGTTTTGTCATTCTCTATGCCAAACTACATTTGATTTGTGCTTGGAAAAGGAAAAAGCATGATATTATTAGATGTTAGATCAATTAATCAACAATGTCACTATAGAGGAGAGGTAAGTTGACCTGTAAACTAGGTTTATTCCTTAGATAAATCAAATTATTTTTGAAAATGGATACTGAATATATATCAATTCCTTAGTTAAATAGAATTGGTGTATAAATCTAGGATTGAGCGAAAGTAGTCAGAGAACTTTATAAACTCATTTCCCACATATAACTTTTGATTTGGTGTCATATTAAATTTTTTCATAATATATATAACATTTTATTAATTCATCTATAACTAAATTAAAAGCTGAAACTCATAATGAACTATAAAGGAAAAGTGACACTATCATGATAACAGATTTCACCTGTCATTTGGGATTCGTCTTGAGGTTTGTAATAATTAATCGATCCATTAAAAGATGTAAATATAAATATCAAAATTTACATCAAGATATGGATTTTAAAATCTATAAAATAGTAGTATCACCTGACAACATGAAGGGTCTAATATTCATAGAAGCCCATCTCCATTCATTCCCAGTACCTATATTTCCTCTTCGTACATGCGAACAAGAATAATTATCAAAAGAGGTGCCTCGATCTTTATTGTAGACCTGTAACTCCATCAAGAAACCCTACAACTATATATATATATATATATATATATCCTCCTTGGCCAAGGGCCTTATAGCATAGAAACATTAATATACAATCAAGTTTTTCTCTGTATAATCAATACACACATACATATCTTCCTCAGCTATCACCATAGCCAAAAATGTAATAACTTTTTGTCTCAGGGTCTAGCGTCTGCATCTACCAATATATATTTATTTGTATATATCTCCCTTGGATATGCTACCTTTTAAAATAGAAGAAATAAAAAGTTCACTGTAAAATGTAATACCTTTCTCCTACAAATACATCCTCCATATATTCTTATACATTTACCCATGATATGACCAAAGAGTGTGCCCATGACTTGGTTTGTATGTCCGTAGATTGGCTAAGAGTCTATTTTATAGGTTTAAGTAATAGTAAGGATCTACATGTCCATATACCATACTAACTTGAGCTATGTCAATTACACAAACACCTATTTAGATCATCATCTCTCTTCCATGGCTTGGTTTTTTATAAAGAGGCTTCAATAAAATGAACATAATAAATAGCCACACATATCTCTCATGGCCAAAGGCCATTAATATAATAAAATTCCCTTGTAGGCTCCACCATGCATTTAGACACCTTCAAGGGTAAACCTCATTCAATTATGTGGAGGTAAACACATTTAGACACCTTCACCGAGTCAAGAGACTATTATAGGCTCCTTTAACGAGATGATTCTATAGAAAATAACTCTACCTTGCCATAATTATTCACATCCTCTCCAACCATATATCTGACACATCATATTTTTATATCCCTTTAGGTGCTTTCAATCTCTTATGAGAGATGATACTCTTCTTGACTCAACTATATATAATTGATTTTGCTAAAGCTCAACTTTTCAAACTCAGCTTAAAATAATTCTATTAAATTTACCCATGGGCTCATTCCCTACAACTTGATAAAATTTAAACAAGTCTTGGGTCTATTTAATATCAATTTTTCCTACCTATGGCTTCATATGCTAATGGCCTATTTAAAATCTCTGACCTAGTCTTGATCCTTTGGCTTGATCCTACGTTCAAAATGGACAAATAGATCTTGTGTCTACCACGAAAACATCCTCTATGCCCAAGACTCTAAAAATATTTATAATAGGCATATAGCATCATCCAAATCTATAGCCTCTTTTCAAGAAAGATATAGAATAGATGAAAGCATCCTTCAGGGGCTCATCCTGGCCAACAGACTCCCTCATTTTCTCAAGCTCAATCGAGGTAGATATATTCATTACCAATAGATAAAATACCTCTTTTCCATTACCAATAGGGTTTTAAAAATTGGTGAGGCTATCCCACCATTCAGGATTGAATCATATCTATTTGCCATAGCCTTTATGGGTTTATCCCTAGAATTGGCAATCTCCTTCCTTCCCCATATTCAAAGCCATATGTTTTTTAATATACTCATTATTTTTAGTAATTTTATTAGTAATATAATCCCATATTTACTAGGGTAAAATGGTTGAGCTTCTTTTATAGAGCTCCATGCCTTTGTAATGCTTGGCTTAAGCCACATTCCAATCATCTTTTGCTAAATAATCTCTATATAGCCTCAGGTTTGTAAAGTTAGAGGGTGGTAAATTGATAGACCTAACTAACCATATCAACTCATTAAACTGACCAATGGCATTGATCCAATGCAATGCAACTCTATCTCTATGAAACTCAATCTCCATGTAAATGAACTCCATGCAAATTGGATCTCATGGATTAATAAATCTATTAAATAGGATATTAAAAAAGAATATTATAACTATGGGATAATCATGAAGAAATAAATATTTCTTAAACTTTATTATATAAAAAAAATTCCAGATCAAATCTCTCCAATAAGACCTTTTTGGTCCCCAAAAGATCAAATCTCTCTCTAGCTCTATAGACAACCTCTATAATTCTTCGTCTTTGCCATTGATAATCTTCACGTATTATTTCTAAATAAACAAGAGCTAAAAGAGCATATGAAGGATTTATGAAGTCAATATATCACAATGACGTAATTAAAAACTTCATTTGTAAAATGCTTCCCTACAAGAATTCAACTATCCAACTAAATCTGAAACATGTTTATGGAGAGTCACAAAAATTATGTATCCATTTTACCAACTTGACCTATTTTTTAAAATAGTTAAACTATCTGGTGGCTTCTCTCAACCCCTACATTGCATGAAGGTTAAGGTATTCTCCTTGTTATCAACATACACAAGGGAAAAAAATTATGTTGTATACACTTATAAGATTTACAAATAAATTGCACACATGTATGTGTACTTTTTACAAGCATTGTCCATCTATGGTTCTTTAAAAATACACTTACATGATGTGCATAACAAACATACATGTGTGTACAAGAGGTTTTTGATATAAAAATCACCCATACTACTATGGGACTTAGAGATATATGCATAGTATAAAAATGTGCAATACATTTATCAATCCTAAGGTGAAAATTGCACAATACACATTATTTAAGGATAATCAAGGGAACTAAAAAATAAAAAAAATTAATTGTTATGTCCTTTGAGTCTTTCCTTGTAATTTTCAAACTCTAATGTTAACATAAAGAATTTTTATAATAAGAGCTTATTTACCAAGTCACAAATTTGTAAGTAATTGTAAGCCAATATCATTTAAAAGTGAAAAGAAACCAAGTATCTTAAACCTATCTTGAGCTTTACTTCACCATCTGACTGTTCCTTGAATCATACCTCCACTACTCATCCAACTTAGTTTTTAAAAATCAAATCACAATGAAAAATTCAAATATGAGATAGCAAATATATATCCTTCCAAACATAACTTTTGTCAAAAATTCTTTTCCTAGATCCAATAGTTAGGAGTTCTCTAAAATAATGTGTTGAATATAATAAAAACATACTAATCCCATACTATAGTCATGCTTATCAAAACTATTCAAATAAAATATTTCATCAAGCTAAGGGCTATTCCCTTTTCATGGTTTCATAATTGAATAGTATGTGGTTTCATCTGATAATTTCTATCTCAATAAGATTTATATGATCAATTTTATATTTCAAAAAGCCTTTAAAATAATTCTAAATAAAGACATATTTTACTCTCAAAACAACCTTACTCAAAGGATTCAACTAAAAATTTGCTAACATAGTTACATTTGAAAATAATTTATACCTTTGAAGAAGCTTTGAAGTACATATGTTGAGTACTGGATAGCATATTTTTGGTGTTTAAATAACTCTTTCTTTGCTTCTTGAAAATCTTAACAGAGGTATAAACATATCAATCTATGAACCAATTAAAAACTCAAAACTCAAAGTGCAAAAGCTTGTTCAATACTGAATAATGTCTTATTGCCATTTTAATATCTTAACATGAAAATGGTATTTTCACTTGTTCCTATCATGAAAGACATAGGAATCCATAATATGATTAGTCATCCAAAATATAGAAGCTACACAACTATTTATCAAATACCAAAAATATTGTGTCAATACCAATATGAAATTAGATTATAACCATACCTCAATCTGCCCTCTATATAAGATTGATTATCAAAATGCAATTTTTTCTTCTCGGGTGTGCATCACTAAAAGTTCTTTGCCCTTTATCTAAATGATTTTCAAGGAAGAAAGGTGGTTTATTTCACAAAACCATCTCACACCTCAAGTGAAAAAGTGTTGTTCTTCATATGTGTTGATCCTGCAGGACTAGTGGTTCCAGAACCATGGCTATTAGAAGCTTGTCTTCTTTCAGTGAATTGGAACACCTTCTAATTTTCCTTTACACTAGTTTTCTTACATGGTCAATTCAAATAGAAGAATCATAAAGCAAGAATATGATAGAAACTCTAAACTAAAGTATATCACAACTAAAATAAGGTCCTACAATCACTTGCTCTGATACCAAATTTGATACATAAATCAGATTTATTCCTTAGATAAATCAAATGATTTCTGAAAATGGATATTGAATATATCTCAATTCCTTAATTAGATAGAATTGGTATATAAATCTAGGATTGAATGAAAGTAGTCAGAGAACTTAATAAACTCATTGCCCACATATAACTTTGGATTTGGTATCATATTAAACTTTTCCATAATTTATATAATGTTTCATTAATTCATTTCTAACTAAATCAAAAACTTAAACTCATAATGAACTATAAAGGAAAAGTGACACTATCATGATAATGGAGTTCACCCATCATTTGAGCTACGTTTCCGGGTTCGTAATAACTAACTGATCGATTAAAAGTTGTAAATATAAATATCAAAATATAAATTTTAGAATTTTTAAAATAGTACAATCACTTGACAACATGAAGGGTCTAAGATTCACAAAAGCCCATCTCCATTTGTTCCCAGCACCTATATTTCCTCTCCGTACATATGAACAGAGATAATGATCAAAAAAGGTGCCTCTATCTTTATTGTAGCCCTACAACTCCATCAAAAAACCTTACATCTCTCTCTCTCTCTATATATATATATAACCCTACATCTCTCTCTATATATATATATAGATATATATATATATACTCTCCTTGGCCAAGGGCCTTATAACACAGACATTAATATACAATCAGGGATTTCTCTATGTAATCAATACACACATACATATCTTCCTTGGCTATCACCATAGCCAAAAATGTAATAACTTGCTATCTCAGGGTCTAGGGTCTACATCTGCCAATATACAATTATCCGTATATATCTTCCTTGGCTATACTGCGTTTAAAAAGTTCACTGTAAAATATAATACCTTTCTCCTGCAAATACATCCTCCACGGAGTCTTTTACATTTGCCCATGGTCTGACTAAAGAATGTGCCCATGACTTGGTCTGCGTGTCCGTAGTTTAGCTAAGCATCCATTTTACAGGCTTGAGTACTAATAAGGATCTGCATATCCGTATACCATACCGGTTTGAGCTCTGTCAATTACGCAGACACCTATTTAGATCCACATCTCTCTTCTATGGCTCAGTTCTTTATGAAGAGGCTTAAATAAAATGAACACAATAAACAGCCACACGTATCTCCCATGGCCGAAGGCCATTAATAGAAGAAAATGCCCTCACAGGCTCCGCCATGTATTTAGACACCTTCAGGGGTAAACCTCATTCGGTTCTGTGGAGGTAAACGTATTTAGACGCCTTCATAGAGTCGAGAGACTATTGTAGGCTCCTTTAACGAGAGGATTCTACAGAAAATAACTCTACCACGCCATGATTATTCGCATCCTTTCCGGCCATCTATCTTACACAGCGTATTTTGATCTCCCTTCAGGTGCTTTCAATCTCTTACGATAGACGATACTCAGCTCGGCTCAGCTATATATAATTCACTTCCTCGAAGCTCGGCTTTTCAAACTCGGCTTAAAATAATTTTATTGAATTTACCCACGAACTCGGCCGCTACAACATGATACAATTCGAACAGGACTTGGGTCTGTTTAATATCAACTTTTCCTGCGCATGGCTTCATACGCTAATAGACTATGGTCTTTACAAATGGCTTCAAAATCTCTGACCTGGTCTTGATCCTTCGGCTCGGTTCTGCGTTTAGAATGGACAAATACGTCTTGTGTCTGCCAAGACAACATCCTCTGCGCCTAAGACTCCAAAAATCCTTCTAATAGGCATACAACATCGTCCAAATCCGCAGCATCTTTTCAATAAAGACATACAATAGATGAAAGCATCCTTCATGGGCTCTTCTTGGCCAACAGACTCCCTCATTTGCTCGAGCTCAACCGAGGTAGACGTATTCATTACCGAGAGATAAAATACGTCTTCGCCATTACCTATAGGTTTTCAAAAATTGGCAAGGCTATCCCGCCATTCGAGACTGAATCATGCCTGTTTGCCATAGCCTCTATGGGCTTATCCCTAAAAATGGCGATCTCCTTCCTTCCCCATATTTGGAGCCGTGTTTTTTAGTAGACTCGCAAACACTGGCTGCTGTTAGCAATTTACATGGGAATAAAATCCCGCATTTACCAGGATCGAATGTTTGAGCTCTTTCTATAAAGCTCCATGCCTTTGTAATGCGTGGCTTAGGCAACGTTCCAATCATCTTCTGCTAAGGAAGCTCCGCATGGCCTCATGTTTGTTAAGTTGTGTTGTCAATCCGTTGGAACGTTGTAACAACCGGATTTATTAATTTGGAGGGTGGTAAATTGGTGGACCTAGCTAACATATCAACTCGTCGAGCTGACCAATGGCATCGATCCAATGCAATGTGACTCGTTCTCCACGCAAATGATCTCCATGTAACTCGATCTCCACGCAAATGCAATGGACTAGTAAAACATTATCCAATGGTTAAAATAAAAACCATATTAAATAAAAAGATCTTCTAGATAGATAAATAAATTATTTTCACTGTTTTATTATTAAAACATATTTATTTTTAATATCCCATTCCAATATAAGAAGGCAACTTGTTAACCCTCCTATCTTTCATAGTCTTCTTATAGTTCCAAAATAATCTTAAACATCAGGGGGATTTGACTGCACACATAGTAGAAAACAAAATATAAATTAAACAAATAATTAGGATAATGATGGACCGCACTTCGACCAACACCCATAGCATCTATTTGGATAATACCCTAAAGTCATTATTAGGTCAATTTGACTCGATAATGAGACAAATGTATAAATGGGAATCAGATAGAGGTATAACTAGGGCTTACTGTGTTAACAAATTGTCAGCACATGAGGTGAAGGACAAAAAAATACCTGATTTTTGCCTTATTCATTGACCATCAACTAATGCACCATTTCTACTATCCACAAAATGCTTCCTGATCTATCGGTGCTAGCACAATTTGATTAGAAATATTTTTTGGGACCAATGGTGGATGGTGTTTGATTACCACCATGTAACAACCATGAGGTCCCATTATATTTTTTTAGGGAACTCTACTATGATTTTGTCACCAATCAGATTCCCAACTATTTTTATTACTCATAGTTTTAGGGCAAACAGAAATGATTTACAAAGGATAGATTAGGTGCACGTGGTGTGCTTAATTGACATACAAAAGTCCCTACCCAAAATACAGTTCAGCTAGAGATCCCTTTTATGGTGAAGGAGTTCATTTACATTGACACTTTTCAATCTCTTAGTACACTTACTGACACACTTTTTCATCATATGAGTAGGCATTCTAAGACTGATGCTAGAGATACTCCACCTAGCATGCATACCAGACCTCACCATTGCATATTTTATAGTGTTATATGCATTGGACCTTCAGATGATGATGGTGGTGATTTTGAGGGCTTAGATGATATAATTTTGAGTGTTGAGATTTTGGAACATAATTTGATGTGCACACATCGATCACTACACAAATGTAGATATGTCTTATATTTTACGTCTTAAATGTCAATTATATTTATATTTTAAAGCTAATAATTAATCTACATATTAATTGAATAATATACATTATTTTTCTTCTTAGAAGAGGAGATAGTACCATCATCTTCATAGTCCACTACTGCATTTTTAGTCCAAATGATGTTTACCTATGCACAACTAATTTTTTAGCCTTCTACTAGTACATATGTTGATGTTATTACACCAATGTTCACATATATAGAGGTAAGTTTGAGTTAATATTATATTTTGTGTACATGTTTTTTTATATAGATCTAGTTGCTTGACGGACAATTATAATGTTCAAATTAAAATTTGAATTATAGTGATTTTAATGCAAATTATATGTGTGAGATGTGTTGAAATATATAGAAATAATATCCCTAACCTAAGATTCCCCAATTACATATATTCCTTATATGGTGAATAATGGAACTTTGAATGCATTTAATAATGATTAATCTTCTAGGGAGTCTCTGTTAATGTCTAATTATGTCTTTTTCCCACTTTTTAAACAAATATATTATTCCTCCTATTTTTTATAATTTCATATTATTGGTGTTCCTTCACCTTCTCAAACTTATTTTAATGCTTCACAACTTTCTTGATTATCATCTCTTCTTCACTATGTTTCTTAAGTACTTAATATTTTGATTGCTACCTATAGTACCACTACTTATCTTCCAAATCCTTTAGTTAATTCCCTTTTGTCAATCATACATGTTATGAAATAGCTTATGTTTAATTTATCTATCAAAGATCTAAAAATTTAAGTAGACTTGTATTAAATAGTATGTTCTTGATCTATTTTATTCCTCGTTCCCTTTATCCTTTTTTTCCCTAATTTTGTGCTTCTCTTTATAATATATTTATTCTCTTTGGATGTCTAGTTCCATGCCAATAGGGTCCTAAGTTGATATAGATATGTTTATAAACACTCAACTGCATAATGCATGTATATAGGATAAGGAATAATTCATGAAAGTAAGTACAATTTGCAAGGTTAAGAGTGATAAAATTTTAGGTATAAGACCTTGATTGAAGTGATTATGCAAAATTATTATCTTAATTCCTCAGATTATATCATTTCCATTTTATTATGGAAGTGAAAATTCATATATGGATTAGGTATAACATCACCATGAATTATTTTTTAGCTAAATTTATTATTCATTTCTAATTTTTATGGAGATAAAAGGGTTTTGAAATTTATTTTAATCAATTATGAGTCTAATAAAGGAGATAATTTTCCATATATCTTCAATATTTTTTATAAAACTAAGTGAGGTTATTTATTCAGTTGATGATCAAAATAGAGACTCCTCTATCTCTATGAGTTGAGACAGACATAATCATTAATTTTACAATATCATATACATAGTCACCCATTAATATACACACTAACTTGTAATTTTGAATTGTAAATATAGATTTATTTTAATAATTTTACTAGATAGTTGAGAGAATATAGCTTATATTAATCTATTATGTATACAAAGTTGTCTAATGACATCTGATAGTCCCATTCAAATGATTAGTAGGTTAATTTATTATTTTTTATCCCTATTTCACATATGTTCATGCACCTTGACCTATCAATGACCTTGTTGAGCTTTGAAGTAGATTGATCATGACCACTAGATTGTAGTAAGTGCATGTTTAAATAATTTTTATATTCTAGTTTAAATTTAATTTCTAAACATGGTTACATGTATGTTATTTATATTTTCTATCAATATTTATATTTTAATAGGTTCATCTATAGGAAAGCTATGAGCATGAAAGGACTTGTAGTCAGACCTTGGAGGAATCTAAGGCATTTGATGGATCTCCATCTACAAGCAGGGCATCTAAGGGAGAATCTTATTCGAGAAAAGAAAAGAGAGAGAGAATATTTGATGAGTAAGATGTCTTATATAATATACTTATTTATATTATTATATGTAAATGTAATAATTTTGGGCATTCTATGTGAATATGATATTCACTAGATATTTTATTATGTTGTTAGATGATGTAATTTGCTATATGCTTATATCAAAATGTATGCATTATTGACATTGTATTTTTATATGGCATTCACCCAACATTTTATTATAATTTTATTTTGTAATCCTTTATTGCTTATATGGATATGTGTGTGTGTGTGTGTGTGTGTGTGTGTGTGTGTGTGTGTGTGTGTGTGTGTGTGTGTGTGTGTGTGTGTGTGTTCACAATTTTTTATAATCATATTTATGCATAGAATTCAGCTCACATTATTATTGTTAAATTAAATTTGATGGTTGTATGGTCATATTTAGATATGATCTTCTTTAATATTTCCTCTATATAAATTATTAAAACAAAATTAAAACATTTCAATATTTTTTGCAATTAAAACTATATAAGAAAAAATAGTATAATTTTTGAGATATAATCATTTATTATTATCAAATGCCTATCATGATTGGGATACATAATTTGGGCTATACCATTTATCATTATTCTAATGTGGATACCCTTGATAAATTATTTTATTATCATTTCAGACTTGATATTCCCATCTTTTATGCATTGAATTTATTAACGTACCACATTTCTATTATAATTACAATTATAACAAATAATGGAATACTCATTTCTTGCATACCTTCTTCAAATGCACTTATACATTTAACTTGTGCAATTTTGATCAGGTGGTTATGTTCTAGCTATTCCTCTAGGATGTTTTCTCTTTAGAGATGTTTTTCATTCTTCCACCTTCATTGAAATGTTATTCTCTTCTTGGAGTCAACTTGCATTCACCACTGGAATCATGAAGTGATGTTGTGATATCTCATTATCCATAGAGTTGTAGCCCTTATTTTAGATACTCTTCTTTGTCCCTTCGAGTTAGATCAATATTTTTATGGTTTTACCTCTTTTGTTTTGCTTCCTAAACTTAGTTTTCTCCATGATGTACAAAAAGACATCAAATTTTCAAACGCCTTAACTTTTGATCCATAGATCCATTTGAGTTAATATTCACACCAAAATAATCAGATAAAAAATTTAAATGAATACATAACCCAACATTTCAGTTATAAGATGATTTTAATATTTTTTTGAGACTAAATGTGACCATTTGAGGGACTGAAATTATTGTTTAATTTTTTTTCAATACTTTTTTAAATCTAAAAATTATCTATTTTTGTAATTGGAATTGAACTTCAGTTAAAATTTATTTGATAAGTTAATTTAGAGTTTAGTTTATTTTTGAATGTTTTCGGAGCTGTGTGTGCTTGCATGTAAAACTTACTAAAAATAGTATGTTAAGTTTTATTTATTTTTCAGAGTTTCAAATTTCTCATGTTCACTTTAATTCTAATTCGAGCCTTATTTATGTATGATTTTTAATTATTTGAATCATTAAATATGAATCAATACTAGTTATTGTTTAGAATCTTTATCTATTAGTAATTTTATTATCTTTATATTATTCACATTCATTATTTGGTATCAGAGTAAGTTTAAATCTTGGACATGTAAGAGATGGTGAGAGGATGAGAAAGAATTGCTCAGATGAACTATACTATGCAAGAGTTATAGATTTAAGGATAACAATTAACTAATATCATTGTGAATTAAAGATGGGTGAGAGTAGAAGATTATGTAAAATATGGAATAGATCACGAAGAATAAATTTTATAAGAGGAGCAACAAGAACAATTATAATTAATGGAAGAGAGGATGGCTAGAGATTTATAGTGATAGATCCAAGGAATCAAGGCTAACATTTTAGATTATAGTGGATGTTTAAAACTAGTGGAGTTGATAGATTGGATGAATAGCATGGAGACCTTTTGTGAATGGAGAACTATGAGAGAAGAAAAGAAGGTAAATTTTTCATGCATGAATTTGAAGGTTCATGCAATGATTTGGTGGGATCACCAAAAAAAATATAGAGAAAGGTAAAGATAAGATCAAGTCATTAAAAAAGATGGAAACTAAGCTGAAGAAATTTCTTCATATGGATTATGCACAAACCCTATACATAATATTTTAGAATTGGAGATAGAAGGATCATAATATACAAGAGTATATTGATGAGTTTTAAAATCTTTCCATATGAGTGGAACATGATGAGATAAAATATTAAATGGATGAAAGGTATGTAAACGGTTTGAATTTTTATATTCAAGATGAATTAAGCATGCATAGAATATTTTGCATGGATGAATCTTATCAATTAGATTTGAAGGTAGATTACAAATAAAATAGATAAAGTTTTTAAAAAAATTGACATGGCCAAGAAGAAGATAATGCCCTCTAATAAGGGAAAGAGGTGGATTTAATACAAGCAGAGGTGGGTATAATACCACTAGAGGACAATCATGATGTGGTCTAGAAAGACATGAAGATAATAAACAAGGGATTCAAAACCAATAAATAGGAAGAGGATTTTAGAGAGGATGAAGCTATGGTGGTGGCAGAGGAAGGTTTCTAAATCAACATATTTCTTGTGTTTATTGTAGATGTGGAGAAGAAGGCCATAGAGTGTTTGAGTTTTTACACTACCAAGATCAATAAAGGAGGCAATAGGATCACCCAAGAGTGAATTTAGTTAAATCTAAAATAAAAGATCAAAATACTAAAGTTACAATAATAAATATTGTAAAAAATCTCATGATGAGAAAACCAATGATTTCTCTGAGGAAAGAACATATGCATAATAAATAAGGTGGTGATGCATGGTTGCAAACAAATATATTGTGAATAATGTGTACTTTAGGAGGTAATATATGCTAAGTAATTATAGATAGTGGTAGTTGTGAAAATATGGTTTCTAAATATATGATTTAGAAACTATGTTTGTAGTGTGAAAAACATTTTAATCTTTATCAAATTTCTTGATTTAATAAAAGGAATGAAGTTACAGTAGATAAAATGTGCTTAATCAAGTTTTCTATAGGAAAAAATTATAAGGATTAAATATGGTGTGATATTATACTAATGGATGTTGATTTAATATTTTAGGTTTTAACTATGTAAATCATATGTTTGGTTAAAGCACTGATATGTCTAAATCAATCAAATAATACGAAATAATTAAGTATTTATTTGTTATAGATTTTGACCTTATTTAACTTTCTAAAAATAGTAATAAATATGCTTAAATAGAGACTTTTCTAAAAATTAACTATTATAGATTATTTAGGTTCTAAAAATAGTTTTAAATAGGTATGAACATCATCAATAGGGTCTAAGGGTCTGTTTTCTCATTGTACAATAGATCCCCACTTATAAATTAGCACCATGTTTTTTTAGTGTCCTCAAAATGGCACTTGTGTCCACTTTATATGATTTCATTATTTTTTAAGAGAACTCATGCCTATGTTTTTAGGTACTATTCTTGCATGCATAAAATCTAAAACTCTATGTTATGCTTGGAAAACTCAATTTAGTATGCAAACCCTAATCCTCCTTAAATGTATGGCATGAAAAATAATTATGTGTTGATTAGTATGATAGACTGGACATCCTAAACACCTCATTGTAAAGAGATTTACCTACATACCAATAATCTAAGGGATTAAACCCAATGTATTTTGCCCACCTAATGCTTGGTGCAAGTGCAAGTGAATGGTATAATGAGATTTATCTTGAATGCTTTGAATGTTCTTGAGCTTTGAAATATTTAGAATCTTGCATCAGGGCTGCTATAGGTGGTCGTATGCAAAAGTAGGGAAGAATAGAGATCAAATGCCTTAATTTTCTTAACTTGTTTCTTTTTTGGATAGGCTTTTGTATCTATTTTCCATCTAGTGAATATAGGTCCAACAGACTTATATTTATAGAGATCTATAGATTATACAAATAAGAAAATATATGTAGGCCAACCTTAGGAGGGGCACAAATTTGGAAAAGAATCCATTTGGGAGAGTTAGGGAAAAGGACAATCATTCCCAATAAGAGAAACTAGGAGCATGTGATTGTAGTGTCTAAAATGTGGTACTAATATCCACCTAAAAGACTATTAGGCACACTAGGTTAGGATCTAAGAATGTTAATAATAGGTCTGTGTTTAAACTAACTATAGTTCTCTTCGGTCTGCATAATGGCTAAAAATTTATGATAAAGGATCTAGGATAGGTCTAGGTTTAAGCTTAGAATATGTTATATTAATCAACACCCTTAGCCATTAAAGACCACTTTTAGGTGATTACATTTACCTCACTTTATGCTGGAAATTCAACAAAGTGAAATGACTAGTATAATGGAAAAATAAGCGTACCTAGACTTACCTTAAAAGTGAATCCCATGTAGTTGAGTCTCAATATGTGAATTTGGTCTACATATGTGGAACAAGATCTAAAGTAATGTCTTGCAATGAAACATGTAAAAATTAGTGTTTACTTAAGAGATGATCAAAATGAAAAGACTATGTTGAATAAATTAAGTAACTACTAATTAAAGAAAGGAAATAGTGTAAGGTTACGAATACTTATCTTGATGTGTACCCATTGAGCATCAATATCCCCCTTAGCTCAAGTGGAGATTTGCAAGAGATTTTGTGGGTTCAAGACTTCAAATTCAAGAAAAATACCTTTAAATCCTTATTTGGGGAATCTAAATACTATGACACTTCATTGGTTTAACTCCTTTTAATGAGCTTCAAAGACTATTACAAGATAATATTTCTTCAAAATAAGGTTCTAGACCACTAAATCATGCAAATATGACTTAGGGAATAAATACAAATGAAATTAGATTGAATAAAATGTATATGAAATGATTAGAATTAAATATGACCCCTATATATATTCATCTAATAACTAAAACTAACCAAAAAATCGAAGCTAACTATACTAGTAAGGATAATATAGTTGAAAGATGTAAACTGACACATAACAATATTAACTAGACCAATATAGTATAGAAATCAAAAGGAAGTCTCATATTTACATTGGGTTGGTTGATACTATAAATAAAGGAAAAATAAATAAATAAATGGTATTAGACATGTCATTTTCATAGGATATAGGGAAACTGACACAACTGAATAAGGATAGGATGGAAGGAGATATATGGTAAGATAAATTGAAGAATTTGAACTTGTATCAAGAATGATATGATCATGACATAAATAACAACATCTCTCACAAATCACCATAAACCTACCCAACCCATTCAAGTGTGCACTTAGGCAAAGCTATGTTTGACAAGTCGCTACAAGAGAAACCATTACTAAATGATAAAATAAAAAGTATATGTATATACACCAAATATATGATTTTTAGGATTGAGCTTAACATTATATCTATTAATATGATCAAGTATGATATCTAATTCATGACAATGATATTCATGACACTTATATTTGGATATAAGACCATCCACATAGGTTTTGACTATTTTGCATATGAGATCATTTCATGTTGGTAGGTTTCACTATCATTTTTAAGGCTGTTTGGAAGTTTAATGTAATAGTAAGTTCCCCACTTAGTAGTAAAGGTATTCTTATGTTGATCTTTAGGGCTCATGTGAATCTATTTGAAACTTAAAAAATCATCTATGAGGGAAAGCATCTCATAGCCAATAGTAGAATCAAGAATGAAAACTATGGAAGGTAGAATAAAATTTTTCTTAGGGCATACTAATTTGAGATTACAAAAGTTAATACAAGTATTAATTACCATAGTGATTTTATTATAAATGGGTACTATGTTATAAACCCATTTAGAGTAACATATGATTTTGATGGACTTAGAATCTACAAGCTTAATAATTTTGTTAAGACAAAGTGGTGTAGAAATTTAAGTAGAAATTTTATATTGTTGTTGTCAGATGAGATTTCCATTAGGATACGTAATAATGTTATAGATAACTATGTTATGGTCAATATGGGATAGATCCTTATATGACCGTGCAAAACATTCATCAATTATTTTTTTGTCTTTTAAAGGTAGAGCTCCTTAAAGAGGAGGATGGGTGATACATTTTTCCATAATGTTGAAATACTTATACTGGTTGCATCAAGTTGTGTAAGTAGATTTTTTCAAGTGTAAAACTCTTCATTATAGTGACTATTATATTTATGCACCAAGAAATAGATTATAGTTTTGGAATGCTTACTCTATTCATTTGACAGCATGTTCTTATTTTAAGGATATCTTGAAGGACCATTTCATTACCTATGATTCTTCTTGGAGAATATAATTTGTCTTGAGACTTAAACTCTTCTTTCTTAGGTTCTAGATTTTTCTTCAAATTTAAAATAAAATTTGTAGGTTTATAAAATGGAAGAGATCTAGATGAAATTAATATTTGGTTAGATATATTGTCTCAAGCCTAACCCATACTTCAAAATGAGATTCTACTAAGTTTCATAAAAATTTAGTTTTGAAACCAAAGCATGGTAAGTGTTTGTGTATTCCAACACAAAGTGTGACCTTCTTGTAACTAATAAAAAATGACGTATCAATCATAATATTTTTTGATAAGATAATAGGCTATTTTAATAGATCAAATGAAACCATTCTATATATTTAAAAATGTGTTTAATTAACCATCGTCACATGTTGCACATGATTTACAGTAGTTAAATCC
Source organism: Torreya grandis (assembly GCA_037957365.1). Taxonomy (NCBI): domain Eukaryota; kingdom Viridiplantae; phylum Streptophyta; class Pinopsida; order Cupressales; family Taxaceae; genus Torreya; species Torreya grandis. The sequence continues at coordinate 1,136,886 of JARHVA010004222.1, read as the reverse complement.
CACCATTTGTTTACTAATAAAGAAATTTTTATAAGAGTGAATGTAATATTTTCTTAGTCATAGAAATGATTCACTATGTAGTATAAATAGATAATATTAAGTCAATTATCTAGGGTATATGCATATATTTTTCCTTCAATCATAGGTATGTCTAGATTAAGTTTTATCTTGTAGAGTATTTGACCATCAAATAGTTGATGTGAATGAGATGTAATCGAAGGATTTTGGACATGCTTCAGAAGTTAAGAAAATTGATCAACAATACTCACTCATTCATACTCATGACATTTTTCTAATTCTTCCCATTACCTTTGTAAAGCATCCTCTATCCTTCTTTGGAATATTTTTTAATTATAAGTCTCTATATTTGATCTACCTACCAACTAATCATGTAAAGGAAGGTATTTAAGGGTCAAAAATATGGTGCCCAAACTTTCTATAATCAAACTTTGTTGAGTGGGCTTACAAACAAATAAGCATTAATTGGGTACTATGAATTGTGAGATGATATGAATTATGTATAGTTTGATACCACTTATCTGAGGCCCAGGGGGAGACCTAGTGGGTAAACTCAATGGATTAAATGGGTTATTGAAAAAGTGTAATGAAAATAATAAAGCGTTGAAGATGTATATCAGAGTATAGTAAGTAAATGAAAAATAAAAAATGGATAATTGACACCAGAATAGAACTACAAATACAAAGTTGTATTATGCAAAGTTTTGTATAAGATCTACAATATTTTATTTAAGAAGTCTCAGTACTCCTAGTCTATCTCTTCTAACTTACTACAAAAAATAGTTGGATAAATTAATATACAATAGAGGGAGATGAATCATCAGTTAAACCATTACAATATTATGTAACAACTATTTTATAACCAATCATTACTCTAATAGATTTTGTTGATGCTATCCCTAAATTGCAGGTATACTACTAACTTCACATGAGTTGTGTGGCATGGAAAAAGATAAGTTAGGACCTACAGTTTCAAGTGTACTAGAGATGATGTTGAAGTTACTAACATAGCCATGTAAGTTGATAAGAACACCTAGATTCTACGAGTCAAAGTGATGAATCAGATCCTCTTAGATCAGAAATTAAGTAGTGTATTATATTAGTCATAGACAGATTTTTCCAAAAAATATTTTATAGGACTACCCACATGTTTTGGCTCATAATTATGACATTATAAATACCATTGTGCCCAAAAAACAAGAAGCTTTAGATAACATCATACCTAAAAAATAAAACAACCATATCCAAGACAATAAATGTAAGTAATCAGTATCAGAACAAGATGTTTGATAAACTAAAAAGACACGATGAAAATGGATTGATGAACCGCTCACATTTAGAATGGGCATGTAATGACAAGTTATGCTTTGTTTCTATTTCAACTATTCAACTTGAGGGTTGCCTAATTTTTTGGTTTTACAATCTATAGGATTCATTGGTTTAATAGGAAAATAAGAAAAATAAGCTCATTAGCATAAAAACCCTAATAATCGGTACATAATTTGTTATAATAAATTAAACTACAGTCATGAATGTGAGAGAGCCTCTATCCAACTACAGGCTGACCTAAGCTATGAGGTTTTTTAATTTCCTTCAATTATAAGTAGAATTAAAATGGACTGATTTTAGTTAAATAAAATTAAAATTTAATGATGAAATAATATATATATATATATATATATATGCTATCAGGGAGTTCAAATTTATTAGTGTGTCAAAAAATAAAATAATATATTCTTATTAACTGCGTATGCTTTAATAGATAAACATGGATAAAAGTGTTAAAACTCAATTATTTCCAAGGAAAAATTAGATGCAGTTAATTGTAAGTAAACAATAATCATAATGAAAGGTCACTGCATCCTTGACACAAAGTCTACTCTCAATATTTTTTTAATTATACATTTCTTATGAAGTATAGAGTCTATTCACAATGAGTAACGGGTTATGTACATTCAGTAGAAATGAATGAAGGAAAATTTAACTTACTTTTGATATGTTGACTTACCTTTCTAATGTCAATGACTATGTGATCTTCTTGTCTCATCCATGTAATGTCAAGATACCCCAAGATGCAGAGATGTAATGTATGTTGAGTGATATGCTTTTGAAATGTTACATAAGAATTTTGTTAGATTACTATTACATATAAAGTAATTTTTAAGTTGAGATACCCCAAGATGTAAACATGTAATTCATGTCAAGAGTGATTTGCTTTTGAAATGTTACATTATAATTTTGTTAAAGTACTATTAAATATGAAGTGATTGTTATTTATAATGGTAATGATGTATATATAAGAAACGTCTCCAACAAGTGAAGTACAAAAGGTGATGATTGAGTGAGTAAGGAAATAGATAGATTAGAAAATTGGTGGGACCTTAGTGTAAGAAAGATAAGTTTTATGATAAAAGGATTCATCTTATATTTTAATTGAAAAACAATCACATTACATTAAAATTAGTACATATAGATGAAGTGAGGAAGGAATTAAATAGATTGAAAAAATGGTGAGATTTTAGTGTAAGAAAGATAAGTTGTATGATAAAAGAATTCATCAAAAAGTATATATCAAATTGATGTTTAATTTTTAAAAAAATATTCATATTGTATTATAATTAGTATCGGTATTTCAAAAAAAATTATATGAAAAATATTAAGATATTGATTTTGAAGTGTTTATTTTAGATTTGTTATATATTATAATTATTTAATTGATTTCTTCATAAATTATTATTGATTAGTGATAGATAGTCTCAATTTAATTGTATCATTATATTAAGATCATTTTTTTCTCATAAATATATATATATATATATATATATATATATATATATATATATATATATATATATATATATATATATATATATATATATATATTCCAAACTCTATTATATTTTTATGATATTATAATTCTTTAATCAATTTTTTTAGGAAAAAAAAAAGAAGATATAAAAATCAAATGGATATGAAATAAATTTAAAATTATCATCTGAAATTCAAATAAATATCAAATTTAAAATCTATCACTAATTATTGACATCTCACAAATATTAGAATCCACCTCCTAACATAATTACTAACTTTTAAATAAATTATTTTGACTAAAATTAAATTTAAATATTCAAAAATAGTAAGCATAACTATTTTAAAAATAAAATAAATGAATAAATTTTAAAATACTAATGTTTAACATATTAACATAAAAAAGAGTAACACACACAAAGCAGCTCTTTAAGATTCATCTCTTTAATACCATCATGTTGTTCTTGGTCTACCCCTATTGTAAATTCTCCTTCGAAGCCCAAAGTCCAATCCACAAGCTGTAAAGTACTGTTCAAATAAATTAAGAATCCTATAGGTCAGGCTTATCATGATCCATCAATTATTTTTGGATCAGTTTTAGGATATCAAAAATCCTAGGCTAATGTTGAATGAATTAATAATTTTGTAACATTCAGTCAAATCCTGCACTTCAAACTTATCATGATGCATCAACTCTTTTGGATCTATTTTAGGATATCAACAATCCTAGGATAATGTTTTAGTATTGGTAGATAATGGTCAAGGGAAACATAAGCCTTCTGAAGGAGACTAAGAAGAGAATCCACTTCATCTCCTAATAGATCAACCTCTTCTTCAGTTTTTTGAAGATTGAGACATTTCCTTTCCAGTTGGTCTTTGTAGTATGAGTTAATTCTAAGCACATATTTAACTTTCCCTTCTAACTTCTTCATATGAGTAGTAGTTTGGTCCATCCTTAAGAAACACTCGTAAATCTTTTCCTCAATCATTCTTTCTAGCTGCAAAGAAGCATGAATACTTTTACTAGAAAACATAGTAATTTCCCTATTATGAGTTGTTTTTGTTTGTATTTGCATGCTCTTGAGGGCATTTTTGGCTAAATTTAGCTCTTCCTGCAAGATATTTATCTATTTGTCCCCATTTTCTTTATCCTTCATTTCTGAATGTATCCATAATTGCTTGTGTTTGAGTGATTCTTGTAGAAAGTTGATTGTTTCTTTCTATTCCTTGATATTTCTTGTAGCCAAGCTCCAAGCATTTTATTTTTTTGCTATGGTAGCTTCAAAATTCTTCCTTTGGTATTGCTCTTTCTTTCTCATATATTCCTTGTCTTGTGTTAAAAACTGGAGCTAATTTTTCCAAACTCCTTGTTTACCCTCCCTCATGCATGCAGTCTACATCTTTCATTGCCTAAGTCATTGCTTAGTTAGCATGCACAACTACAGTTATACATTAGTCTATTTTTCATTTTTGTTTGTCTTTCAAACTCTATTTGTGTGAACCTATTTGAATAATTTTACAATGTAGAATTAATAAGATTAAAAAATTTCTTTTTGATTGCCGTAGCAATCTAGAATCTGCAATTATTTTTATTTTTTGTTATTTTTTTACTATATCTCTGACAAATTGGTATCAGAGCTAGTGTAATAGCTTATTGGGGAGTACTCTCATGGAATGCTATTACTTGCATTTCTACTGTAGCACCGATGCCTAAGTAACTTTTTCCAAGCCATTATCAGACCAATGCGGTCACATGGGGAGGAAGGGGAGTGGCTACTACTTTTGAGAAAATGGGTCATGCACCCTTTCTCAGATGGAACATTATAGATAAGTGATCATCAACACTTATTTTGCACCCTCTTCCCCTTCAACATGTAAACTTAGATATGGCACTGCACACTAACCAACAAAGAGTGAATCGATACCTGTGCATTTTTGTTTTCCAAGAATTGAGGGAGATTGATGCAGTCACTAGAGCTAGCCAGAACCACTGCCAGTTCAAGGAGATTGTAGCAGTCAAACCAACTACAAATGTTGCACTTGCCTTGTATAGCCTATGTTTATCTTCATCCTAGAATAGTGCAACTAGCTAAATAGCAAACCCAGAGTACTGGAAACAAGATCCAAGGAGGAGAAAGGCTAATAAGTAGCAGAATCCTACAAGTCTTGAGACATGGCAACAAAAAATAACATTTCTCAGCTCTAGATTCCCATTTTTAATGGTAAGAATTATGATTTTTGGGTAATTAAAATGATAACATTGTTTTGCTCACAAGATGTTTAGGATTTGGTATAAAATGGCTTTGTAGAACCACAGGATGAGGTTACCCATTAGGCATTAACTCGAGCACAAAAGGAAGAGCTTAAGAAAAACAAAAAAAATGATGCAAAATCTCTATTCCTAATCCAACAAGCAATGGATGAATCCATTTTTTATAGAGTTGCAGTAGCAATGAGATCCAAGTCAGCATGGAAAATCTTGGAGACCACCTATGAAGGTAATACAAAGGTGAAAATAGCTAAATTTCAAACTCTTAGGAGAAATTTTGAAAATTTGCAAATGAATGAGTATCCTATGGAGAAACAACAACAGATAAGAAGATCATAGAAAAAATAGTCGGGAGTTTACCCAACAAATTTGATGCAATAGTTGTAGCTTTTGAAGAAAACAAGGATTTGGAACAGTTATCAGTAGATGAATTAATGGGATCTTTGTTAACACATGAATCTAGAATGAATAGGAATAACAATACTTCTTTTGAGACTACTTTCAAGTCTCAGGTATCATTTGGTAGAGGAAGAGGAAGAGGAATGCCAAACTTCAAAGGAAGAGGTAGAGGCAAAAATGGAAGGAACAATCCAGATCAAGGTGAAAACAATAATCAAAAATATAACAATAGAGGACATGGCAACAATCGCTTCTAGAAAAATTCACATAGGTTTGATAAATCTAACATTCAATGTTATTACTACAAAAAATATGGACATTATGCAAGTGAATGTAGAAAGAAACAAGGAGATGTGGACAAGTAAAATGCTAATTACACAAATGAATCTAATTCTAATTCTAGTAGCTTATTTCTCACTTGTCATGTTGTTCAAGAAAATGCAAGAGATATTTGGTTCTTAGATAGTGGATGCAGTAATCATATGATAGGGAATAAAGAACTATTTGCTTGTCTTGATGATTCCCTAAAATTTGAAGTGAAATTAGGAAATGATAATAAAGTGGATGTAATGGGTAAAGGAGTAATAAATGTTTTGGCAAAAAATGGTGAAAGAAGATTTATTCCTGATGTTTATTTTGTTTCGGGACTAAAGCATAATCTTATGAGTGTTGGACAGTTAATACAAAAAGGTTATAGAGTATCTTTTATGGATAATGTTTTCACAATGCTAGACAAATTTCCAAATGATAGGTTGATAGGAAAAGTGGAGATGACCAAGAATCAGATGTTCCCTCTTCAAATTCATTGTATCCAAGGAGAAGAGGAAGCCCACTTCAAAACCATGCATCTAGACCAATCATGGCTATGGTAGTTAAGGTATGGACATTTACATTTTGGAGGTTTGAATTTGTTACAAAAGAAAAATATGGTGAATGGATTACCACCAATAGAATAGCTAAGAAGTTCATGTGAGAGTTGCATTCTGATAAAATAGCATAGAGAGAGATTTCCAGTAGGAGCTTCATATAGAGCAAGGGTAATATTGGAGCTAGTCCATTGTGATTTATGTGGACCAATGCAAACTCCATAATTTGGAGGTAGTTCTTACTTTCTAACCTTAATTGATGACTTTAGCAGAAAGACTTGGATATATTTTCTCAAAAATATGTCTGAAGCCATTGGAAAATTTAAAAAATTCAAAGCTATGGTTGAAAAGCAATGTGGCCTTTACATCAAGGTACTTAGATTAAATAGATGAGGTGAATATAGGTCTAATGAATTTTAAGATGTTTGTAAATATCATGGCATTAAAAGGCAACTGACTATAAGGTACACACCACAGTAGAATGGTATAGCAGAAAAGAAGAATAGAACAATCATGGAGATGGCTAGAAGCATGTTGAAGGCCAAACATTTGTCAAATGAATATTGGGTAGAAGCAGTAGCATGTGCAGTATATATTCTGAATAGAATCCCAACAAAGAGTGTCAAGGATCAAATTCCACAAGAAGCTTGGAGTGGTAAGAAGCATAGTATACATCATTTCAAAACTTTTGGTTGTATTGCATATTCTCTTATACCATCTAAATTGAAAAGAAAACTTGATGATAGAGGTGAGAAATGCATTTTTATTGGCTATAGTGAAGAATCAAAGGCTTATAATTTGTATAACCCCATTTCAAAGAAAGTGGTTATTAGCAGAGATGTGGAATTTAAGGAAGAAGAAGCATGGGACGGAAACATTGATAAAACCATCACAATTGGAGCACCAATTCTCCAAAATGAAGAAGAATCTGAAGAACAAAATGTGCAAGGTGATCAATCCTCTCCACAAGCAAGAAAAAACACTCCAATAAGATCATCTAGGAGCTTAGCACAAGGTGAATCATCTAGTCATGCATGTCATCCTACTCACAATTCACAAGTGATGAATTAGATCTAACTCTTACCACTTTAAGATCAAAATTTAAAGGTAAGAAGATGAGAAACTTGAACGAGATTTATAATCAAGAAGAAGAGAAGTTAGATTTATGTTCAAATTTTGATTTTTTCTCTCATGATCCTATGTATTATGAAGAAGCAGGTAATGAGGAACATTAGATAAAATCAATGGATGAAGAGATAAATGTCATTGAGAGAAATCAAACATGGGACCTAATTAATCTACCTAAAGGTAAGGATTGCATAAGAGTCAAATGGGTTTATAAGACCAAATTTGATGGAGAAGGAAAGGTTGAAAAGAACAAGGCAAGGTTAGTAGCAAAAGGTTTTGCACAAGAACATGGAATTGATTATAATGAAACATTTGCTCCAGTTGCTAGACTTGATACTATGAATAGTTTTAGCAATAGTTGCACAAAATAATTGGAAAGTATATCAAATGGATGTCAAATCAGCCTTCTTGAATGGTTTTCTAGATGAAGAAGTGTATGTAAAACAACCACCAAGTTATGAAGTGCATGGACATGAAGAAAAAGTCTATAGATTGAAGAAGGCCCTCTATGGTCTTAAGCAAGCACCAAGAGCATGGTATAGCAGGATTGATTCATACATGACAAACAATGGATTCAGCAAAAGCAATAGTGAACCTACATTATACACAAAAATCAACAAAGAGGGTCAAATTTTGATTGTGTGTTTGTAAGTTGATGATTTGATTTTCACTGTAAATTTCTATGTAGACATATTTAAATTAGTAATGAAGAAATAATTTGAAATGACAGATTTGGGATTAATGAAGTATTTTTTGGGCATTGAAGTTGTACAATCTGAGAAGGGAATTTTTATTTGTCAAACTAAATATGCAAAGGATGTGTTAAGGAGGTTTAAGATGTTAAATTATAAATCAGCACCTACACCATTTGCTACAAGGACCAAAATTAGCAAAGAAAACAAAGGGTCTAATGTTGATTCTACAATATTCAAAAGACTAATTGGTAGTTTGATGTATCTTACAACTACAAGACTAGATATCATGTATGGGGTCAGTTTAATCTCTAGATTCATGGAGTCACCAAAAGACTCACATTGGCAAGTTGGAAAGAGAATATTGAGATATGTGGCAAGAACAGCAAAATATGGAATTTTATATTCCACAACTAATGATTTTGGTTTGATTGGTTATATTGATAGTGATTGTGCAAGTAGCATTGATGAAAAGAAGAGTACTTTTAGATATGTCTTTCTTTTAGGAATAGGTGTGGTCACATGGGCATCCAAAAAGCAACCTATAGTGACACTTTAATTAGCTGAAGCAGAGTATGTAGCAGCCACATCAGCAGCGTGTCAAGCAACTTTGATGAGGAGAGTATTGACATATTTATTACAAGCATAGAAGGAGTCAACACCAATCTTTTGTGACAACAAATCAACAATTGCATTGTCAAAAATCATGTTTTTCACAAGAGGAGCAAGCACATTGATACAAGATTCCATTTTATCAGAGAGTTAGTGAACAATGGAGAAATCCATTTGGAATTCTATAGATTTGAAGATGAATTGGCAGATATATTCACAAAGGTATTAGAAAAAGAGAGTTTTGATTATCTAAGACAAAATTTAAGCATTGTAAATTTTGAAGTAGTTAGTGGTAGAAATTAAGGGGGAGTGTTAGAAATCGGAGCTAAATTCTCCAAACTCCTTGTTTACCTTCCCTCATGCATGCAGTCTGCATGTTTGATTGCCTACATTATTGCTTAGTTAGCATGCACAACTGCAGTTATACATTAGTCTACTTTTTAGTTTTGTTTGTCTTTCAAACTCTATTTATGTGACCCTATTTGAATACTTTTGCAATGCAGAATTAATAAGATTAAAAATTTTCTTTTTGATTGCCGTAGCAATCTAGAATCTGCAACTATTTTTATTTTTTGTTATTTTTTGGCTATATCTCTGACATCTTGGATAATCCCTTCTAGTGTTCTTTTTTATTTCTTAGCTCATATTATCTCGTTAAATGCCTTGTGCAATGTGCTTTTTTCTTTCTTCACTTGTCCTAACTAATTAAATGCCTTGTGCAATTTTTTTTCTTCCATAACTTCCGTCATAGAATCTACTTGCTTTTTACATTGTTCTTGTCCTCTTCTTGTTGAATCCACACTAATCATATTTTACTTGTCTTGGAAAAGTTTTTCTAGTGTGATTTTCTCTTTCCTTGTTCTTTCTAACTCCTTCAATGCCTTTTTCAATGTGTTATCTTTTTCTTCTAGAACTTCCTCCAGAGATAATACTTTATTCATCTTCTCCACTTGCTCTCTTCTCATGTTGTCATTTTTACCTTGAATCATAACCTCAAGACAAACATTTCACTTCTTAAACTCTTCACAATTATTCATTGCCAAATCCAAATCAGTTTTCTGTTCTTCAATTTCATATTTTTCCAAGTATAAATAATTTTCATTCTCTTTTATAAGTGTCTGCAACAAAGTAATTTTTTGGTAAGTTCTTGCTATTCTCCAAAAGCCATATCCAAAGCCCATTCTTTCTCAAGCACCACCTTTTCAAGTAATTTTTTTTTTTTTATGTTCTCATTCCTTTCATTCAATACAAAACTCAGAGCATTATGTTTCTCTTTGATTATTTCCATCAACACCGTGCTTACCATCTCTACCTCATACTGGCTCGTTATGCCAATTACTTCCCTTTCAAACTCCAAATCCTCTATATTATTGATTAAGTTAGATTCTTTTAAAGAATGATCTAAGAGTTTGTTAGATAAATATTTCAATTGGGTTTCCTTTTCTTCAACATTGTTAAGTAAATGTCTCCTTTCATCTCTCTCTCTCAACAAGTTGCTTCTGATCCTGTAATTTTCTTGTAGTTTATCCTGCACAATATGTTATGTATGACCTTTTATTTTAGATGCTACCTGTGTGAGATATGACATCAATTTTTCTCTAGGCATGGTTTGTAATGGAGGGGGGTGTGGATCATCTCCAATCTCAACTATAGCAAGCACAGACATAACTAATTCCTTCACACCCACAATGCTATCTTTCATTTTTGATATATCAATCTGAGATTGAAAGCCTTTTAATCTTTCCTACAGTCTCAACTCATCTGACCTTTCAGAATTTAGTGTTGCCTCCATGGTAACAATGTTTTTGCTATGAGAAGCTAGTTCTGCATCCTTTTTTTTCTATCTCTGAATTTTGTTTTACAATCACTTGCACAGCTTCTTTTAGTTTATTCTCATAAACTTATTTTACAAAAATGCTCTCAACTCCTTGTTCCCATTGGTGTTCTACCAGTTTCTCCTCAGCTCGATCTAAATTTATTTGTTGATCTCTCAGCCTTTCAGCCAACCCATCATTTAGAGCCTGAATGATGGAGAAAACAAAACAAGAACTCAAACTAGAAAACAAACTTGAACCCAATTGCTACTGCAAATTCTTAAAGAAAAATATTTTATTGATCTTTAATTTTCCCTTGCTTACAATGCTTCACCCAAGGCATCTTTAAATAGATTTTGAATCCAAAAATAAACTACATAACTAACTAAAATTAACTCCATGCTAACTAAGACTAAATTGCTTCTCCAACAGTTTAACTAACTATTTGTTAACTAATTAAACTAACTGATCTCTAACTATCAGTTAACTAACTGAATGTAAACTAACTGATTTCTCAACTATCAATTTACTAACTGAATCCTAACTAAATGTTTAACTACAGCTAATTGCTTGCTTGTATGAGGAGTGGAAAAATTAACTCTAGTTCAACTTGACTTTCTAACACTCCCCCTTAATTTCTACCCCTTACAATTTTAGCATTTACAATGCCTAAATTTTGTCTCAAATAATCAAAGGCCTCTTTTTCTAATGCCTTTGTAAATATATCTGCCAATTGATCTTCACATCTGCAAAAGTCCAGATGGATTTCTCCATTGTTCACTAACTCTCTAATAAAGTGAAATCGTGTATCAATGTGCTTGCTCCTCTTGTGAAACACATGATTTTTTGATAGTGAAATTGCTGATTTGTTATCATAGAAGATTGGTGTAGACTCCTATGCTTGTAATAAATCTTTCAATATTCTTCTCATCCAAGTTGCTTGACATGTTGTTGATGTGGCTGCTACATACTCTGCTTCAGCTGATGAAAGTGTCACTATATGTTGCTTTTTGGATGCCCATGTGACCACACCTATGCCTAAAAGAAAGGCATGTCCAGAAGTACTCTTCCTATCATCAACGCTACCTACAAAATCACTATCAGTAAAACCAATCAAACTAAAATCATTAGTTGTGGAATATAAAATTCCATATTCTGTAGTTCCTACCACATATCTCAATATCCTTTTTCCAACTTGCCAATGTGAGTCTTTTGGTGACTCCATCAATCTTGAGATTAAACTAACCCCATACATGATATCTAGTGTAGTAGCTATAAGATACATCAAACTACCAACTAGCCTTATGAATGTTGTAGAATCAACATTAGATCCTTTGTCTTCTTTGCTAAGTTTGGTCCCTGTAGCAACTAGTGTAGGTGTTGGTTTACAATTCAGCATCTTAAATCTCCTTAACACATCCTTTGCATATTTAGTTTGACAAATAAATTTTCCTTTCTCTGATTGTACAACTTCTATGCCCAAAAAATACTTCATTAATCCCAAATCTGTCATTTCAAATTCTTTCTTCATTGCTGATTTAAAAGTGTCTACAGACAAATTTCTAGTAAAAATCAAATCATCAACATATAAACACACAATCAAAATCTGACCTTCTTTGTTGATTTTTGTGTACAAAGTAGACTCACTATTACTTCTGCTAAATCCATTGCTTATCATATAAGAATCAATCCAACTATACCATGCTCTTGGTGCTTGCTTAAGACCATAAAGAGCCTTTTTCAATCTATAAACTTTTTCTTCATGTCCTTTTACTTCATAACCTGTGGGTTGTTTCACATATAATTATTCGTCTAGAAAACCATTCAAGAAAGCTGATTTTACATCCATTTGATATACATACCAATTATTTTGAGCAGCAATTGATAAAACCATTCTAACAGTGTCTAGTCTAACAACTGGTGCAAATGTTTCATTATAGTCAACTTCATGTTCTTGTGCAAAACCTTCTGCTACTAACCTTGCCTTATGCTTTTCAACATTTCCATTTGCATCAAATTTAGTCTTATAAAACCATTTGACTCTAATACAATCCTTACCTTCAGGTAAATTAGTTAGATCCCATGTTTGATTTCTTTCAATAGCATTCATCTCTTCATCCATTGATTTTATCCAATGTTCCTCATTAACTGCTTCTTCATAATACATAGGATCATGAGTGAAAAGAGAAAATTTTGAAACCAAATCTAATTTCTCTTCTTATTGATTATAAATCTCATTCAAACTTCTCATTTTCTTACCTTTAATTCCTAATCTTAAAGTAGCAATAATTGGATCTGATTCATCACTTACTTGTGAATTTGGAGTAGGGTGACATGCATGACTAGATGACTCACCTTGTTCATACCTCCTAGCTGTTCTTATTAGAGTGCTTGCTCTTGCTTGTGGATAAGATTGATCTAGTTGAAAATTTTGTTCTTCAGATTCTTCTTCAATTTGTGGAATTGGGGCTCCAATTGTGATGGTGCTACCATCCCATGCTTCTTCTTCCTTAAACTCAACATCCCTGCTAATAATCACTTGCTTTGAAATAAGGTTATACAACTTATAAGCCTTAGATTATTCACTATAGCCAATTAAAATGCATTTCTCACCTATATCATCAAGTTTTCCTCTCAATTTAGATGGTATAAGAGAATATGCTATACAACGAAATTTTTTGAAATGATTTACACTATGTTTCTTACCACTCTACGCTTCTTGTGGAATTCGATCTCTGACACTTTTTCTTGGGCTTCTATTCAGAATATCCACTGCACATGCTACTGCTTCTACTCAATATTCATTTGATAAGTGTTTGGCCTTCAACATGCTTCTAGCCATCTCTATGATTGTTCTATTCTTTCTTTCTGCTACACCATTTTGTTGTGGTGTGTACCTTGTAGTCAATTGCCTTTTGATGCCATGATACCTATAAAAATCTTGAAATGCATTAGACATATATTCACCTCCTCTATCTGATCTAAGTACCTTGATATAGTGGCCACTCTACTTTTCAACCATTGCCTTAAATTCTTTAAACTTTCCAAAGGCTTCAGACTTATTTTTGAGGAAATATATCCATGTCTTTCTGCTAAAGTCATCAATGAAGGTTAGAAAATAAGTACTACCTCTAAGTGATGTAGTTTGCATTGGTCCACATAAATCACTATGGACTAACTCTAATATTACCTTTGCTCTATATGAGCCTCCTACTGGAAAAATCTCTCTATGTTGTTTTGCCAGAATACAATTGTCACATGAAATTTTTGGCTTTTCTATTGGTGGTAAACCCTTCACCATTTTCTTCTATAATAAATTCAAACCTCCAAAATGTAAATGTCCATACCTTACGTGCCATAGCCATGATTGGTCTAGCTGCATGGATTTGAAGTGGGCTTCCTCTTCTCCTTGGATGCACTGAATTAGAAGAGGGAACATCTGATTCTTGGTCATCTCCACTTTTCCTATCAACCTGTCACTTGGAAACTTGTCCAGTATTGTGTAAACATTATCCATAAAAGACACTTTGTAACCTTTCTATACTAACTATCCAATACTCATAAGATTATGCTTTAGTCTAGGTACAAAATAAACATCAGGTATAAACCTTCTTTCACCATTCTTAGCCAAAACATTTATTACACCTTTACCCATTACATCCACTTTGATATCATTTCCTAATTTAAATTTAGATCTTACAGAATCATCAAGACTAGCAAAAAATTCTTTATCTCTTATCATATGATTACTACATCCACTATATAGGAACCAAATATATGTAGCCTTTTCTTGAGTAACTTGACAAGTGAGAAATAGACTAGTTTCACCTGGATTAGAACTAGATTCACCTGTGTAATTAACATTTTATTTGTCCACATATCCTTGTTTCATTCTGCAGTCACTTACATATTGTCCAAATTTCTTGCAATAATAACATTGAATATTAGATTTATCAAACCTTTGGGAACTTTGCTGGAAGTGATTGTTGCCATCTCCTCTACTGCTGTAGTTGTGATTACTGTTTTCACCTTGATCTGGATTATTCCTTCCAGTTCTGCCTCTGCCTCTTCCTCTGAAGTTTGACCTTGCTCTTCCTCTTCCTCTGCCAAATGATACCTATGACTTGAAGGCATTCTCAAGAGAAGTGTTGTTATTCTTATTCATTCTGGATTCATGTGTTAGCAAAGAACCCATTAATTCATCTATAGATAATTGCTCCAAATCCTTGGTTTCCTCAATGGCTACAACTATTGCATCAAATTTACTAGGTAAACTCCTGAGTATTTTTTCTATAATCTTCTGATATGTGATTGTTTCTCCATTAGATCTAATTTGATTCACTATATTCAACACTTGACCCATAAACTGATCTATAGATTCTGATTCATTCATTTGCAAATTTTCAAAACTTCGCCTAAGAGATTGCAATTTAGCAATTTTTACCTTTGTATTACCTTTATAGGTATTCTCCAAGATTTTCCATGCCTCTTTGGATCTCGTTGCTACTGCTACTCTAGAAAAAATTGATTCATCCAATCCCTGTTGGATTATAAATAAGGCTTTTGCATCTTTTTTCATGTTCTCCTTAAGCTAGTCCTTTTGTGCTTGATTTAATGCCAGATGGGCTACCTCGTCCTGCGGTTCTACAAAACCACTTTCTACCAAATCCCAAACTTCTTGTGAACAAAATAAAGTTTTCATCTTAATTGCTCAAAAATTGTAATTCTTACCATTAAAAATGGGAATTTGAGGCTGAGAGATACTGTTGTTCGTTGTTATTTCTCACGCTGGAATGGCTTTTTGGTTGTTGTTTCTGAAACATAGTCACCGACATCGGTTACACTACCACGGTCGGTTGGATAATACTGTTGATGTCGGTTTACTCTGTCGATGTCGGTCCAGGAGTCAGCAGACATCGATTGCACTGCTGATGTCGGTCGCTGCGCTACTTGCTGGCAATTCCTATGCTTTTCCTTCACACGTTGGACTGCGACTGCTTCGCTTTCCTTTCTTCTTGGTGCCTTCCTGCTGGTTGTTTTCCTAACCAAGCTCTAATACCAATTTGATGGAGAAAACAAAACAAGGACTCAAAATAGAAAACAAACTTGAACCCAATTGCTACTGCAAATTCTTGAAGAAAAAGATTTTATTGATCTTCAATTTTCCCTTACTTATAATGTTGCGCCCAAGGCGTCTTTAAATAGATTTTCAATCCAAAAATAAACTGCATAACTAACTAAAATTAACTCCATGCTAACTGAGACTAAATTGCTTCTCCAACAGTTTAACTCACTGTTTGTTAACTACTTAAACTAACTGATCTCTAACTATCAGTTAACTAACTGAATGTAACTAACTGATTGCTCAACTGTCAGTTTACTAACTGAATCCTAACTGAACGTTTAATTGCAGCTAACTGCTTGCTTGCATGAGAAGTGGAGAAATTAACTCCAGTTCAACTTGACTTTCTAACACTGAAGAATTGTTATTGTTAACAAATTATCCTATGTTTCTTCCTTTAGATCTTTCTTCAATGTGGTACTCCAGTTATTCATTGTTCGTTTTGAGATAGTTTTCAATAACTAGATCATTCACATAACTACCGGAGTATTAACAACTGTCCATTGGCATAAATATCTTTTCAATTTCCCTTCATCCCTAATACATCCTTCTTTCTCATGGGACGACGTTCTTACTTGTATACATTGTTTTTAATCAAGAAAATACCACCTGCTCTGAACCAAATCTTTTATATATGTCTATATAACATTTTTTATAACATTTATTTTTTCCTAAAATTTTGATTGATTAATTTATTATTATAAAAAACTACCCGAAAGTTGTTCTTGATTCATAAATGCTGTCAGAAGAAATGGTCATATACTTTTCATCAAGAGGAGATTTAAGAATTGAGCAGCTATCTTACCACCTCATAGAAATTGGGGAATTGAGCAGCTATCTTACCACCTCATAGAAATTCGGGCAAAGAAATGGCTATTTATTTTTTTGGGGGCCGAAGAAATGGCCATTTATATTCAAGAAGAGTAGTAGGAATTGAGCAGCTATGTCACCACTTCATTAGAAACAGGATGGTAATTAATTTATTATTATTATAAAAATTAAATAAAAAGTATGTGAACAAGTTTTTGATTCATAAATACTTCTAAATTGTACCGTCAGAAGAAACCTGCATTGTGAGTAAAAGGTCATGTTTCTAGAAAAGCAGGGGAACAAATAATCCCTAAAGGAGAGTGTTTTACAGAGGAAAGCTTGCGGTTGTGGTATATTTGGAAGGAAAATTTTCAAATACGCGTTTAAATATTTCATGGTTTTTTCTTAAATTCTAGACCTGATAACCATTGTGAAACAAATAATCCCTGTCTGTGTTTATAATAAAAAATCTTCTTCGTTAGCTGGGGCTTAATTTTGATAAACTAAGTACAGCATCTCTAAGTGCAATTGTAAGGTCTATAGACAATACCTTACCTTATCGGACACAACCTATTTAAGTAATCAATGCCTGCCAATGCTCTCTGAGATCCCTGTGGCATCTGTTGAAACGTCTTTTAGGTGTCATTGTAAGAATTATTGCATCGGTCACAACTTATTTAAATAACCTGTCAATGTTCTCTGCTAAATAACTTGTCAATTCTCTGCAATCCGTGTGATTTCTTCCTTCGCCGTTAATTATATTCTTCATATTGAAGCATTTCTAGAGTTTCATTCCTTGGCCGTCAATTATACCCTTCTTATTGAAACATTTCTAGGGTGTCATTGTAAAGATTAATATTGTATGAGCCACACGGCATTCCTGGTGACTTCTTCATTGGCTATTAATTATATCCTTTCTCTTTTTATTGAAATATCTCTAAAGTGTCATTATTGTATCAACCACACTGCATTCCTTGTGACTTCTTCCTATATTTATTGTGACTTTTCTTTCTCTGTCAATTATACCATTCCTCTTCTTATCGAAGCATCTCTAGAATACCATTGTAAGGATTACCGTATCGACCACACTGCAATCTTTGTGACTTTTCCTGCATTCCTTGACTTCTTCCTTGGCCATCAATTAAACCTTTCCTTCTGAAACATCTCTAGGTGCCACTGTAAAGCCTATAAGCAATAATCTTGTTGAGTTCGATCTATTTAAATAATCAATGCCTGGCAATGCTTTCTATGATCCCTGCGACTTCTTCCTTCCCCATCAATTATACCATTCACATCAGAGTAAAACCTTAAGTTTATCAAATTGTACAAGAGCAATTTCGCACAGAACTGCTTGACTATTTTACATTGACGCCTTACCCTCTCTTAAACTACCACTATTTTATTTGTGCCACTTATACCACCTCTCTTCTCTTTGGCAGTTATGAGCACCAGTTTATCATGGATCAGTTCGATTTGTTACGGATCAGTTATGAATTAATTATATTTTCAATTTCACCACCATATTTACCTGTAATTTGGAAACAATGAATGGTCAATATTTATTTTATTTTAAATTTGTGGAGAGCGATTTCTTAGGAAGACTAATATCATGCTTAGCATGTTCTGGTTGTGGAGGGGGGGTGCGGGTTAGTATTAGGTACAAAGAGATTGTAGGGGTTGTTCTATTATGTGTGTGTTTTTCAATTCTTAAAAATTAGAATAATGCATAAATTTTTATAGATCGTGGAACTACTTTTATATAAATAGCTTTCTAAAATTTAGCTGGAGTTTTTGTGTTCCTTTCATAGGACTACTATTTTAGGAAGTGGTTTCATAAAAGGTAGGTCCTACAGTTTCCTAGAAGTGTAGATATATAAAATGAATCATCAAGTGCTTGATAATATTTAATTTTAACATATTTATTTTGTTTGATATATTCATCATTTTGTTAATTCACAATTTATAAGAGAAGATTCATTAGCTTGTTAATACTATGAACATCATACAAATGTTCATATTTCAATTACATTCATCTCTATTCAGCTTATAAATTTTTATCAAACATGTTTGAACAATCGTTGGTCATTTGGGACAATTTTGCACTAGGTCAAATAGGGCCATATTGTGACCTTATATATTGCCCCCCATACTCCAACGGTCACTTTTTGAAATTGAGACATTTCACAATAGCTCTTGCATATTTTTTGTAAATTAAGTTAGTGAAAATATTATAAATATTCCCCTATATAAGCACATCAAGGCTTCTCAAAACACATCTAATAATTACTTGGCAATTCTACTGCATACTCAATAAAAAATAATATTTCACCTAATTTTAATTCTACTACATTCTAATAGTCATAGGCCAAGATTGAATATTATTTGTTCTAAGTTAATGTTATCCATTATCAAGCATTTCAATCAATCTTTTAGTTATAGTCATATAGTTGCATAATCATAGATCACACAATCCTAGGAGAGAGAACTACATTTGTCTGAGGTTCGTTTAGGGTATATAAGCATCACTCAAATTACATAACATATTTTTAGGATAACTCATTTACTCCCCTTATCTATTTCTTTTAAAGTTTATCTTTATCTTATCTATTGTACAAGAGGTAGGGTTTTTTGTTTTATAGGTCTTATGCATCACATTTTAATGCATAAAATTAAATAGTCCACCCTCATAAATAGTTTTACAAACCCATATTAAAAAATTAGGTACACAGTCAACAAGACATGGTTGTAGTCACTAGACAAGGCCACAATGTGACCCTATCCTCCTTCTGTAGATTTATCTAATCATAATTTCAATGCTTGCATTTGATCATAACACAATACATAGTTATTTTAAGGTTGTTTTTAGTCACAGTCAACATATATAATCAAAATTAAATCTATTCTAGGGAGGTTTGTATATTTGTAATTTAAATCTTATAAAATTCTATAACAAATAAAATATTACTTTCAAATATGTATATTCCATCAGTACAATTTTAATATTTAAAATCTATTAAATTGGATTCATTTTGATTCAAATATATTAAACATTCTAGTGAACCTACTATTTTTAGAACAATATATTTTGTTTGTTTGAGTTTTGTCTTAATGTTTTATTCAAATTTATTTAAATTCTTGACATTGAAAGAAAACAACCTTCAACAGTGGATATAAATTTAAAACAAAATGATTCAACTTCTTCAAGTTTAAATCTAATTCGATATTGAATAAGTTTGTCTTGTCACCTCATATAAAATATGACACATAAGTATTTTATTTTGACCTTGGGTTGAAAAACATTGATATCTATATGTAAAAATATTTTAATTTTATTTTTGTTTTCATTTTCTATTATTTTTTCTTGTTTTAAGAAATTGTGTTGTGATAATGTTAAAACTATTTAATGACTATTGTGAAAGGTTACTTGGTGATGTGTTATTAGACATTGTGGCATGAGGAGTTTACCTCAATATTCATAGCCATTGTATAACACTAAATATAAAATTTAGTTTTCACATACCTCATAGTATATCAAAAATACCTAGGATCTCTTATTTATATCATAAAAAGCCTTTTTTAACTATTTAATTTATGATGCATCTAAAATAAGTATATCACTTAGAGAAATGTGGGTTATAGACACAGTTTTGTCTATATAACCTGTGATCTAAAATATTAAATTGACACTAAATAAAAAATGAGCAATGTATATTAGAGATCCCACACATTCATTCAAACCCTTGCCTATATCATTCTTATATCTTGATTTTTGCTTCTATCATATTCATAATCATTAATATTTCTTGGTTTATATTATATTATACTCATATTGAGATCAATGAATGAATGTTTCTTTCATATGTCACATAGAATCATGCAATTACTTATTAAATTTTGTATTACTATTCATCATCTTATTCATTATTTTCTTACATGGATTAAATCTAGAATTAATCAAGAAGTTATATAAAAAAAATGTTTACTCTTAAAATCTTCCTATCATAAATGTGTGCACTACTATATCATTCCATTTTAATCCTCCAATAACTTTTTTCAAATCTGAAATGACTTTGAAATAAGAGGAAGCAAATGTTATATGATGTGTAAAATATGCAACTCTAAGAGATCTACCCTTACATATTCCACACCCCTTTGAAGGGTGTATCATGGCTATATTTTTTAACCTAATACTAAGGAATAATTTAGTCAAATTGATGACGATTTTTTTTTTTTAGAATATCTTCATGAACATTCAAAAAATATTTATTCATTATTATATGTTTTTAGAGATGAATAAAACAAAGGTGGAAAAAATAGTTCTTCTAATGTTGTTACTTTTAGTATTGCATCTTTTCTTGTTTTTACACTGACAACATCAACCCTTGGTTTGGGAACAAAATTTTTCCTCTAAAAAATATATGCCTATGCCTAGTCATTTTACTTACACTCCCCAATTACCTCAATAAATTTCACTCTTGAGCATGCACTTCTTGCCTTACAATCTAAATGAGTTAACATTGAATAAACTATTTATCATGTTAGCCCCGATATGGACTCATGTTATTTATTACTAATATTTTTCACCTAAAATTGAGTCTTCTCCATTACCACCTAGATTTTTGTATCCTAATCTTCCTTTATATGAAGGAAAGAGTGATCACGAGCAACATTTATGTGTTTTCCATGCAGCTTATATAAACTATGTAGATAATGATAATTTTTTACAAAACTCTATCCAATAAGTCTCAAAGAGTATGCAAGTAGATGGTTCTATGATCTTCCTCTTAAATCAATTAAAAAAAAATCTAATCCATTGAAAAATTAGTTTTTAACACATTCTACTATAAACATTGGTGAAAAAATATCATTTTATTCAAACTTCAAAGCTCAATTAAGGGTCTGATGAAATAATAAGTGAATATGTTCTATGATATAATAATATGCTATCAAAAATGAAAAATAGAATGGCTAATAATAAGATCTAATTTATCTTTACTCAATTTTTTATATTTTCACTTTAAGAGGCAATTATGTTTCATAATTTAAAATCTTTTTATGAACTATGCCATACGATCAAAGAGTGTGAGGTTAAGTTGATTACTTTTAATAAGCTCAAGTATAATTCATATTCTCCTTCTACTTCATATGTCAAATTTTAAAGTAAGATAAATTATAATATTAAATCAAATGAAATAAAGAATGAAGCTAAGGTTACATTTAATGTTATCTCACAACTAACACAAAAGTTTAAATTACAAGCTCTGCCAAGGAGACAAATTTCAAGGTCACCTTCACCTCCTCGTATATTATTGTAAAATATACTTTAATTTAATATAGTCACTCTTCCTCCACCAATGGATGTGGGAATATCCACACTAAAATCTAATATTTATTATGGTAATGCATATTGTGACTACCATAGATCTATTGGGAATTATACAAATAAATGTTTCAGGCTCAAGCACAAGATTCATAATCTTATTGATAAGAACATTATTGATATTTTAAAACATACTAAATTGTCTAAGACACAATAAAATGACATTGAAACATTCAAAATATATAAATATAATTCAAAAAATTATGAATTAAATAATAAGGATAATTTAGAAGTACATTATGCATATTATTATCATACTCTTCCTCCTATATATGGACATCTACTTGACAAAATCATTAATAAAATTATAATAAAATAAACACTACATCCTATGATTACATTTTATTTTGGTGAAATTGTTGATGATAATTTAGATAAACTTTCACTCTTTATCTAAGCATATGTTGAGAAACAATGTATACATAGTGTTATGATAGATAATCAATGAATTGACAATGTATGCACCATAACGCTCCTTTACTCTCTTGGTTATATAGATAAATATTTACATGATACTGATAGAGTTCTCAAAGCATTTGATGGCCATACATAGGATAATATTAGACATATTATACTACTTTTATAAGTGATCTCTCTCATGGTTGTTACTCCATTCTTATTTCTACCAAACGCATAGGTCTTTGATATGATTTTATGATTCCCTTGGATAAAAATTATTCAAGTAGAATCCTCTACAATACATAATATTTCAAATATATTAATTACCAATAAGTGGTCAAAATTGTATAAATCCAATATGAATATCCTTTGAAACTAATGATATTTACCTCTCTTACAGTGTAGCTTTCTGGCACAATCACTAATAAACTTCGTAATGAAATAGTCTATAGAACTATTAAATAGCATAATACACATATTCTAGATCATATTCTAGAATTTGTTTCTCTATCTATTAATGAGCATGAGCATATTATAAAATCAATTTCTCCATTTATTCATGAACATGAGCATATTATAGAATAAAATTTTCCATATATTTATGAGCATGATACAATTACACATGAACATATTTAGTTAGTTCAAAAGAGAATGATGCATTCTCCTGATTATAAAGTTGCACATAAAAAGGTGTTTACATCTCCTAAGGCACAACATGTCATTCAAAAAGCTTTACCATACGTAAAGGTTGTGTTAGTGCCCAAAATTGTGCTGAGCAATTTCAGGCCTTTATTAAAATACTAAACCCCAACAAATAAACACAATAGAATATTAATAAAATAAGGAAAGGCTTTAAATGGGTGTCAATTTGGAGGTGCCCACATGGCACCAACATAGGTCAAACATCAAATTTTTCAGTCACGCCTTTGAGCAATCATCCTACATAGAGGCATATGCCTACATGGAAATATAGGAAATATCCAACCCTACGCCATATTTCCCTTACCATGTGGATAGAGGAAATAATACTAAGTCAAAATTTGTTAATGTGTTGGTCCATGTGGAACCTGATGAAGATTTTGAGGTTAACTGCAAAGTTGAAAAATTACAAAACATGTTTGAAAGTCTCACCAAAGGTTTAGAGGGTAAAATGCAAATTGAATTTGAAGAGGCAAAAGCTCAGTGGAAATTTTACCTTTGATTGGAGGTTGACCAATTGAAAATGAGGTGGGAGAAGGTCATCTATATTTATATGGGAAATTCACATGACCAAATGCAATTTTCTAAATTGCAAATTTCAAGTTGTTTATCATTATCTAGAATGTACAACTCTCCACATGAAAGGACACTAGTGGATATTTTATTATTGACTATAGTTTGACTAGGTGGTAAAGGAAGGCTGGCAGAGAATGGAAGCCTAAAAACAGTTTTACAAAATTGCTAAATTATAATTTGCCTATGAATCATTATATCTTATGGAGAGAAAAAAATATGGGTGGTAAAAAACTAATGGGTATGAAATAAATTCAAATGCCTAGTTGGTTGGCATAAAAGACACACATCAGACATGATATTCTATGCGAAAATAACTTTCACCCATATCACATTGATCTTATCTGAGAGATTGGAATATAGCTTTTATAGTTGGTAGCATGTATGCATGATTTGAAACTTGTTCATATGGATTTAAATCTTAAAAATTCACTTTTTGTTTCAATAATATTTGTTAAGGTTCCTAATTACAAAGGCAGAAAGAGATTAATAGAAGATAATTTAAAGTCACTATCAAATTTAAGTGAAATAAAGTTGATTGATTTTGGAAGCATTATATTTTAAGATCAAAATCACACTTTAGTGATCTAAACCATGTATTGTCATGATTCTGAGGTTATTCTAGGTCTTTTATGGAGCTATCCTTGTGATATATTGAGTGTGGGATGCATACTTATAGAGCTGTGCATAGGAGATAACTTGTTTCAAACCCATAAAAAATTGGAACATCTTTCCATTGTGGAATGGGTCTTAGGGCCATTGTCTAGAGATATGATAAAGAAATAAAATTGTTGATTATATAAATATTTTAGACATGGAACATGATTACACTAGATATAAGGGACATATTCAAGGGAGAGCATTCAAGAAGTGAGGAAGTTTTTGAAACTTGGGAATTTGATTAGGTAACATGTTGATCAGTCAGTCAATCTCTCAATTGACTTGCTGCAAAGACTTCTTAAGTTTGAACCTTCAATGAGGATGAAATCTCAAGAATATTTGATGTATCCATTTTTTAAAGGTAAAATAAGATTATAAAAGGAAAAAAAATGTTGCATGCAGCCTATAATGAATTAATATAATGATATTAGTTATTGAGTTCCTGGGTCATATGTTTGATACTCATACAGATTTAGTTTGTGCATACTTGGGGTAGTGAAACCAAAGAAGTGGAAAATTTTATCTTTTTCAAAAGCTGGACATGCGTAACCTCTAATCTCCCTTAGAATTTCCACATCTTACAAATCCATTTACTCTATGTGCCTCTGATAATCCTTGCATGTTACAATGGATTGTCTAAGGTTATTACACCTTTGTATAATCCTTGTTTTTGGATGGAATATTTTCTATAGATAGAGTGAAAATACAAGGAAGTAAATCAATTATATTATATTTGATTGTAATCCCATTAATATTTCTTTAATTGCTAATAGAAATATTTAAAATCAAGTGTGGAGATAGTGACTAGGTGGGTACTATTTGCTTGTCCATAATTTAATATGAACCCTGGGTAAAGGAGGTTGCCAAGAAGTGAAAAAAAAGTAAAGGGCTAGATAGAGGAGGATGTCCTTGGAATTATTTTAAAATTACTTCTTTGATGTTGAGGAATTTCACTAAAGTTGAAAAATATCTCTAAGGGATACAATGTGTTGCCATAACAATGGCTATTCAAAATTGTTTTGAAAATATAATGGATCTCTTAGCACTATAAATCATATTCATGTCTTACCCTAAAAATGGTTGTTCAAAATTGCCTTGA
Source organism: Torreya grandis (assembly GCA_037957365.1). NCBI lineage: Eukaryota > Viridiplantae > Streptophyta > Pinopsida > Cupressales > Taxaceae > Torreya > Torreya grandis. The sequence continues at coordinate 1,111,538 of JARHVA010004222.1, read as the reverse complement.
AAATATTGTGGAGAAAAAATTAATTGCTAAGGAAAGGGTTGTTTGTTGGAAAAATATTCTATAGGGTATTTTGCTAAACCAAGCTGGAATGGAGTTAGGAGAAAAGTTTTAAAATGGCAATTTTCAAAAGTTGTAGATAGGGCTCCTAAAGTCCCTGGGAGATCTGTGTGGGAGAAAAAACTTACAAAATGTAAATCTCAAAAATACAATTTTAAAATTATGGTCAAATCTCTCAAATTTGCTAGTCAAATAAAATGGAGAAAGTCAACTCAAGAGGAGCTTCAAGGAGATGTTGAGGAGGAATGCAATTTTCTAAATGTGCAAATTGTAATTACAGTTGGATCTCCCAAAATTGCATGTCAACATCAGTCAACATGGGTTATGAGTACAAAATAAAACATTAAAGGCCAATTACAATTTTGTAATTTTGTAAATAATAAATTGTAGTTGGATTTCCATTTCCCTAAGGGAACTTTCAATGCCAATTGCAATTTTGCAAAGTTGCAAATTATAACTTACATTTTGAGTTCCCATTTCCCTGAGGGAACTTTGTAGGGGAACTAAAATTTTGAATTTCAATTTGTGAATTAAAAATTACTGTTGGATTTCCCATTTCCCTGAGGGAACTTTTGAGAAAAACTGCAATTATGAATTACAATTTTGTAATTTGTAAATTGAAAAATTATTGTTGAGTTCTGGATTTACCTAATACAAAGAAGATTGAAAAATTGTAAATGGGATATGAATCTACCCAATATAAAGAAAATTTAAAAAATGTAAATGGGACTCAAATTTCCCCAATAAAAAGAAAATTACAAATTTTAAAAAGGAACTAGAATTTCCCCAAAAGTCTAAAAAGTGAAAAGTAATGCATTTATGCATTAAAAATTTTAGAAGAAACCCTAAGAGTAAAAATGTTAAAAAAAATGTGTAAAAAGAAGATGGAGCCAGAAATTTAGAAAGGTAAAACATAACCTAACTTTTGCATTTTCTATTGATTTGTTTGTTCAAACACCTCCATGAGATAAATATTGTAGGTTTACAAGGTCAAGGTGGGCCACTCTAAAGAATATTTTTCAACAAGTTATGTATTTGGGGTGTTTAAATTCCATTATTAAAAAGGCGTGGTTATTCATTTATATGTATAAGAGGAAGGGAAAATATCCAAGAAGACTTTATATTTGAAAATGAGTGATCAAAGGCATATCTAGGTAGTTGCACAAGAAGACAAATGATTTATTTGGCTCCAAAGGTGAATATTCTCCATTAAACTCATGTAAAATTTATTTCCAACCATGAAATCAAAGGATTTAATCCAAATATTCATCATTTCATGTAGATATAGTTACAATAATGATTTTTCATGTAGAAGGATGAAGATTACAAGTGTGGCAATGAGTATTTTCTAGTTGGAAGCATCTTGGAAGAATTTTGAGTGTTTATTTCAATTTTGCAATATTGTAAATTGCAACCCACATTATCAGATTACAAAAAGTGGTGAAAATGTGTAAATAGAGATCTTCTCCTCTATTCTAAAGTTATTGTTGGTTATTTTTCATATATAAGTCCTAGGCTCTTCAAAAATTTCAAATTTGTTGTTATGTGTATATATTGTCTTTATCACTTAAGTGGTTGTAGTTGGACAACCATTAGCAAGCTCTAAGATCATGTTTATGTCTCTCTTATCGAACATGAAGCAAACCCACCACAATTGTCCTCATATAAGCATTTTGAAACACTGATGTATATAAGATTTTATTTCAAGATAGTGGAAAATACATGTGGTTTTTACTCTTTATTATTGATGAAATACAATGATATGTTCTGCAAGTTCAGCTAATTCAATATCTTATTTTATGTTCATTACTAGTTGTCATCTTGGGCATAAACCTAGGTTATAAACCCCTTTCTATGTAATTATTTGAAAATATGTTATTAAATACCTCTTAAGGGTACCCTAGCTTTATGGATTTGATAGAGAAAATTATTTAAAATTTTAGTTGCAGTGTATGGTCTAGGTTTTTAAGAATCATTTGGGTATTTGCATTATATTTGCACCAATGGATGAGAATCACTTCCAGTAGTTCCCCTTAGCTTGGTTTTCAATTTTTTAACATCTTAGAAAATAAGTGATGTCATGAATTTTGAAATAAAACCTATTATATGAAAACCACCAACACACCACTCTTTATATTTACCTATCCTACCCTATTTTACACCACAAATAATACAACTTGCTAAATATTTTAATTGTTATTTGTCTGCAAATGCATAAACCTTGCCTACTTAACCTTTTTTTTAACTTTTTTCTTTAAATACCATCATTACAATCTTCCATTTAACCCCCTATTATTCAAAATTTCTTTTGAAATTAAGGTTTCAAGCACATCCCCATCTATGTTCAATAGATTGTATGTGACTTAGAGAATTTGTTCATTTTATGTGACAACCCTTCCTAGGTGGAATGAATAATTTTGGTTATGCCCTAATCATATTTATGTTTCTTTGTGCCAAAAATATCAATAGAGATTGAATTTTAATATCACTCCATGTGAGAAATCTACCCCTTAGGTCCTCTCACCTTGGTTTAGGTAGATCTAGAAGTAGTAGGGAGCTAACCATAACCTTTGTCAATGGCTCTCAGTCATTGTCTATGTCCAATCCATATCTATGTTAAACCCTTCCCAATCTATGATGACGTACTAGTGGGTTCTTCATCCATGCTTTCCATTTTTTTTCAATTATGTAAGGCCAAGAAAAAGAGGTGTACAGCTAGGAACCAACACTTCACTAAACCCATTGTCAAGGAGTAATTAAAATTTATGGCACTTGTGTTTTTAGGGACTATTTCAAAAATCTATAATTAATTCATGTTCTCAAGTTCTCTTCCTATATTATTTTCTCATTTAACTATCTTTGGTCTATTAATTCCACAACACTTCACTAGCAATGTTGCTAGGGATTAAATTGAAGTCCTAGTCACATGTGTTTTTAGGGACTCTTGCAGATAGATATAAAATAATTTAGGTTATTAATTTATCTACCTATATTTGATGCAAGTAATCTCAGCTATATTTTTAGACAAATTTTATTTGTACTATTTCATGACTATGAAAATTGAGGTTATTTTAGTTTGCTTCACTACTTCAAGCCATCAGCAATAGCATCACTCCATTGGGAAAGTTTTTGAGAATTAAAAGATTTGATAATTGAATTATGCTATGTTATTTGCAAATAGTTGGTAACTTTTGCATTTTGGAAGGTGATTTCCCCTTTTGAACACAAATCTGAAAATTTTAGTATCTTTGCTTTTTTATCTCATCAATAAATTCAGCAAAGTATGTTTTCAGCATGTATCATAACTAGTTTGTTAATTGTTATATTATATAAGTTTGATTCTAGTGGTGACTCCAACTTTATCATTTGGTTTCAAGGAAGATCAGTGCCTATTTTCAATATCTTTGTTAAGTTTCATCTTTGAGTCTTTTCTTTCTTTCAAAGATAGAAAGATTGAGATCATCCTTCAAAGGTGACTCACAAAACAACTTGTCTCACCCTTAAGTATTCACCAAACAAGAAGGAGACAAGTATGGAGGCTAGTTGAACGACAATGTTTAGCTACAAAGGAGTGTCTAGATTGGAAAGATTATGATAATCTTGAAATTTTTGTTAAACTTCCCATTATTGAAGATTATCATATCTCTCTTAGTAATTATAAAACTTACAACCCCATTTACTATCTAGCCCTTTTTCAACCAACTGAATCCCCTCCTAAGTTTGACCAAACAAGTCCACTTCATTCACCCTCTCATAGTTCTTTGTCATTTTTTCTAATTGAAACTCCCTTTGAACCAATCATGAGGCATAAGGATAAATATGAGAATGATCATCTTGCATTCCACATTCCCATATTTAGACCTATAAATTTTGATGAAATGGAAGGTATCCCAATGAAGTCCTAAATGAAGTAAGGAACCACCTTCCCAAGTTTGAAGGAAACAATGTAGTAAGTGGTGATCATCACTTGAGGGATTTCCATGTTAAAATTAAAGATTATGAGGTTGAGAATGAGGATTTTTGCATCAATTTATTTATGCACATACTAAAATAAGATGCTCATGAGTGGTTTAATTCTCTTCCCCATAGATGCATTGATTCATGGGAAGAAATGAAGAATATTTTTAAAAATCAATATGGTGATAGGATTGATCCTAAATTTCTTTTGACTAACTTTGAAAACATCAAAAATAACCCTAATGAGTGTGTGCAAGACTTCAATATAGGGTTTAATAATACCATTATGTGGTTGCCTAAAAACATCAGGCCTAGTGATACAGCTTGCCCAATTAAATATTATGTTGCCTTTGTTAAGAAGGTTTCCTATTAATTGAGGTAGAATGCTCTCATAAACTTGATATTGGAATTTAATATGACCATTCAAATTGAGAATAATATAAAGGCTATGAAAAATACCATTAATAAGTGGGATGATATAAAACTGGTTAATCTATAAAAATACAGTCCATTAAGAATGCCAACCTTGAAGAGACTATTAAAACTTTGGCCTTTGCTATCAAATAAATGACCTATAAGCTAGCAAGGTCTGAGAATGGGATGTCTCATAGGTCTACAAGTTATGACAAAGTTTAAAATATAAATCAAGCACAAGGGAGGCATGTTTTCCAAAATCTATATAATGATATAGGGAAGAGGTCTGCATGTGATGAAAGAATGGATAAAATTCAAAATAGAGGGGCTAGAAAGGAGGCATCTGATCCATTAAATGCCAAAGTTAATGCAATAAAATGTGACAATGATATTTATTGGTGTGATAATTGAATCCTTCTACATATTTCTTTTGATACTACTGAACTAATTGATGAAGATGTAGATAATCCTAAGTATACATCATCTAATGATGAGAATTTGATGTTCAATTGCCATGACTCCTAAAGTAAGTTGTCTACTTCCATATAATTTCTAAGTGCTACCGATGTTGATTAGTTTTGAAGTGTAGTCAAGAAGGTAAGTCTCCCAAATTTTGAATTTATTTTTGATGTTAATATGATGCAAGCATATGCATTATACATTCATGATTTTGAGTTTTTAAGATCAATGATGATTAAGAAGTATGATGGGGGAATTCATTCAATTGAGGATAGGTAGCTACTAATTAATGCAGTAGTTGCCTCACAGAAATAATACTACTTGAGAAGCAAGAAACTAAGTGTTGCTCTTTAGATCACTACCCCTAAAAATCCAAGGGTAGGGGATACAAATAAGGAACTAAAAAAAACTATAGTAGTCCCTAATGCTTATAAGTTAGTACATGTTTCCCAAGTTGGTAAACCAAGAGGTGATCCACCTAAGAATAGAGTACCCATACTATCTACTATTCCTAAGGGTATGAATGATGTTAAGCAAAATCCACCCTTTAATATTATTTTTAAACATATGAATTAATCCTAGCCTATTCCACTTCAATCTTTTAAGTGATTGTATTCTAGTTAAAGGTGTTGTTACGCTTCCACGCAGTATGTCTCTTCCTCAGTATAACATGTGTGATATGGATCAGGGTTTGATTTAATTAAAAATTACTTTTCCACTTATTGAGTTATTTTGAATACCTGAACATAGGAAGAGGGCATTTGAATACCTAAAATTTTGTGAAAGATTAGCTAAAATGAAATGAATTTATCACAAATACTCCTAGAAAAAGATGAAGAATAAAAAAAAATTGCTCAACCTTCTCTATAAATCTATTTAGGAACTACATTGATATAAATTCAATTGAATGTGGATCCATTTTACATAACGCTCTTGATTAATGGTCTAATTTTCCATAATTATATGTTTAATTCTAGAACTTCTTCTAATGTGATGCCCCTAGGTGTCCTAAATAGTTCAAACTGTAGATTACATCATCCTTTAGCAAGTATTATGCCATGGACTCATGAGAGGTACCAGCTGTGGGACAATTCAAAATGTTGGTAGTGTAATTGGTATTACATCCTAGTAAGTATCTGAATACTAATGTTATAGTTATGGACTGCCCACCTAAGTGGTGGATGATGTTGTCATGAAAATGGGCTACCATCATGGGTTAAAGTGTTCAAATGAACTTATCTTATACCAATATTCCTTTGGAGGGTAAGATGGTCAAACTTCATAGAGATTTAAAGCTGTTGCATGTAATTGAAGATCTGAAACATGCTCTAAATTAGGTGTTGTACATGGATGTAGAATTGGGTAGTTTAGTCTGGAATATTATTGCTGATGAATAACCCAATGTTTTTGATGTTGAACCTGACAATGATGGTGTTGTTTGGAAGATGTGTTTTGATAGGACTTACTCCAATCTTTGAAATTGAGTTAGGGTTGTCTTCTATACCACTAGTGGTAAATGTTTCAAGTTCACTTTTCAATTATGATTTGAGTGCACAAATAATACTACTGAGAATGAGGCACTATTACTTGGTTTACAGATTTCCCACAAACATGGAATTAGAAGTTTGATTGTAAGGGTTAAGTCTAATCTAGTGGTTAAGTAGGTCCTCAATGTTTATGCCACCAAAAATAAAAGGTTGAAACAATATCAAAATGTTGTATAGGATTTTCTTAAATTCTTTGATGCATTCAATATTTGTTATCATGATATAAGTTTCAATGAAGAGACTAGAAAACTTATAGGGTTAGGTGATCAATTTAAAGTTAAAAATATGAACCCTCACTATCATTATCAAGTGGAGGTGCTTGTTAGGCCTTCAATCCTAGATAATGATATCATTTGCTAAATCATGCTTCTATTGCAATTAAAATTCTAAAAGGTTGTCCATAAAAAGCCACACCCATGTAGGTGTAAAAATGCACTATATCAAAAAAATGTTCTTTTCATATAAAAATATGTTTAGATGTTAATTTAATTTTTTTACATTTGATGTTATGATTTTTGTATTTGTAACGTTTACTTAAAATCCTATTTTTTCCCAAACATTACTCATGCAACAAACTAATTTAAAGAATTATAATCAAGTGTTAAAGTAAATAAAAGCAACCTAAAAAATAAAATAAAGAATTAAATCATTAAGAGACTATGACCACTAAAAAATTAAATCTATACACCCTATGAAAAAATACATATCACAATGAAATTCAATCTTTAGAACCATTAGTTTAAAATATAAAATTTACTTGAGAGAAAAGGGGAAGGAGAGGGTTTATTAATCCCTTGAATTTTATTAAAAACCCTATATTAACATAACATTTATGTAGTTTATTCATTTTATTAATATAAAAAAGGTAGATAATATATCCTTCAACTAGACCATTTCTTACTTTTTCTTTGTGCAATCAAACATATACATGTAGCATTTCTTATATCGACATATAGTTTTTAAAAAAATAAACATTGTTTTATTTATTAAAAATGGAATTTTTCTTTTATTATATCATTTGAAATAATTTCCTATCAATATATGAATTTTTAATAAGTGAAAATATATATTTTTGTCTTGCCAATTAAAACACACCATGTGGAAGTCTTTTGGCTCAAATTATAGTCATAGAATAAATAAATAAAAAATCAAATAAACTATTTTCTAATCAATTTTTTTTGTTAGAATAATAAAACTTGGTATTTAATGCTTGCTAGGTCATCTATGTTAACATGTATACATGGTTAATATTATTTAACGTTTAATGTTGGTGGCTACATCATTTAGATACTTGGTAAGTACATGGAGTTGGGGGATAATTCTGAGAATATTTAGCATAATGTGTAAAATATATATAAATTACACATAGCGTAATGTCCATAATGCATATGTGTTATTTCAAACTAGGCTTAGGATTTGTAAACCTAATGTATACTCATTATAGTTCCTATGGGTTACAACATGTATGGATTTTATTTAATAAACATAATGTGTACATGTTATAACATGTACATGTTATAACACGAACATGTTATGTTTACTTTTTAAAAAACATAAAAAATAAAAAACCCAAGTACATAAAACCATTCTCACCTATTTTTATATTTTTTGTGCCATTATCTATGCTAAATTGCATTAAAATTGTGCTTAGAGGACAAAACATACTACTATCACCTCCTTTATCGAAGAATCAACGATGTCACTATAGAGGGTAGGTAACCAATCTTACCTATTAACAATACATTTAAGTGAAAACAATTATTTACAATGTTTTATTATTAAAACATATTTTTTAATAACCCATTCAATTTCAAGAGTATAGATTTATAACCATCCTCCTAACCCTCCTAACCCTCCCATCCCTCCTAGCCCTCTTATAGATCCAAAATACCCTGAAATTAGTTAGGAGGATTTGGCTACATACATATTGGAAAAAATAGAAATTAAACAAATAATTAAGATAATGATGGACCCCACTTTGAACAATACCTAGCACACCTATTTTCCCAGTACCCTAGAGTTAATATTGTATCTTAAGAACCTAAAGAGTACACAAATGTTAATTAGTTTTTTATTAGTCAAAATGATAAAAATATTTGAATAAAAATAAATTAGAGATAAAAACTCCTACCTAAGAACTAGGTAGATAATAACATAGTGAACAAGATCATAAAATAGAGATTCAAAAAAATCAATTAACTTACCTCTTTTGTCAAATTTGATGTCCACTTATTGGCATAAATATGTTCATGTTCAGTCTATGACATTAGAGAATCTTGTCAAAGCTTCTCCATTGTGGTAACACTTCTCCAATGGTAACTTGTTACTTTGATTTGCTATTGGCTTGGATTGGTGTGAATATTGGCATAAAATAGACATTATAAAATTACTCCCAATGGATTCTTGAAGGCATTCTTTTATAATAACTCTACACACAAAATCTTACTGGAATTTGTTGTGGGCACGTTTTTTTTTTTATCAACTAACTCTAACCCTAGGGAGGTTAAATTTAATTATAATTTTGGTTGAGTCTAAAATAACCTAGGTTGAGTTAGGTTATCCCTACACTCATAAAATATTGACACCTTAGTTTCAGATAATATGAGCTATGAAAACTTAGTTTAGATATTCATGAGGTTGTGACTCACCTTTTTGGGATACTTAGGAATCAATAAATCACTTTATTAGCTCCTTTGGCCTTTAACTTCATATTTGGCTAAAACTTATTTTTTAGATAAATTAAAGTCACTAATTCAACTTGGAATTTTTATATGGGCATTTTAGTTAAGATTTATAATGTAATTAATCTTACTTAGTGTTTTTAGATTTTGGCAATTATTTTTAATGTTTTGAATTAATAGCTCAATGGGCTAAAAGTGTTAAATTATTAGGTTTTAATTTGAATACAATTAAAATTGAACTAGTTTATGAATTCATATATGGTAATACCCTAAATAATCAAGTGTTTCCATGTTTATGAGAAATTAGATGCCTTACATGGATGAATTTGAAAAATTTAGGTGATTTCTAGGCTTAAATTATGTCGTTTACTAGAAATTAATTTGAATCCTAGTTTAAGCAAGAAAGTGGCCAAAATTGAGTGTCTATAGTTCTCCATTTTTTGAGAAGGTGTTGTGAAACACAAGTGTAGTAACATATTTTCAAAGAAAGAAAAATTATTTAAGCTGAATGGTTCATGTCCCAAAGGGTGACTGATAAGCCATTGATTCCCCATTGAGCGAGTAGACTGAAAAATAGATTTGTCTAATGTTCCCATGAAATGAGAAAAATTACATGATATAGTGGTAATGGGGATGGAATTACTAAATTACCCAAACATGTTTATAAACAGTAATGATAGTGGAATCACTAATTTGCCCAAAGGTAGTTATAATTAGTAACAAATGGTGTGACACTAGTTTTTCAAAGATGGTTATAAATAGTGATAGAATGTGAAACAATGGTTTTTCCAAAAGTTATTATAATTTCTTCTATAGGCATTTGCCCCAGTAGGGTGTGTGGAGTGGTAAAAAAATAATGATTTGCCCAAAGGTAGTTATAATCATGAGCACAGGATGTCAAAATAATAATTTTTTCCACATGTGGTTATAATCATTAAATCAGTCAAAAAATAATGGTTTACCCAAATTCAATAGTAATCATTCACATGTTTAAATCATATGATTTAAAATGTGTTTTCCCTAGAAAAGTAGGATTGCCAAACAATAAAATATTTTTTTACACTAGGTCAAATTGGCAAGGGTAGCTTTTGTGAAAAATCAATAAAATAAATTTATGATAGATGGTAAAGGATAACAACACATTTATAGCCTAAATGTGAGATCAAATATGAACATTTAAACAAATATATGATATAGGTAGAAAAAATAATGTTTTTAAATGTGTCTCTAAAGAGGCCCAAAAAGATGGCCTAATTGCAATGCACCTAAAAATAAAGCATGTAGGATCAAATGGAACACAAAATGGACCATAAATGTGAAAAATATGCTTTCTAGAGTGCAAAAAATTAACTATAGGCCTTGGGGGTAAAAATTTAAATTTTTGGATATATATTCACCCCTGGGGTGAAAAATAATTTATTTTCACCCTAGCCTATTGGATTTTATGAGCTCTAATTTTCTACAGAATGATTTGATAAAATGGCCCACAAAAGAGCTAGAGGCCATATTTTAGAGAAAATGAGAGAGAACATGTACCCACCCCATAATGGACCATTGGTGAGTAAATTCAACCTATTCATTAATGTTTTTGATTATATATTCATTGCTTGCGTTAGGTCTAAAAATGGTGAAGTCACCATTTTTGTTTTAGGCCAAATAAGGGATTTGCTAAGGAAAATGTTGTCTTTGTGCAAATTCACCATTCTTATAAATGACAAAAATGTCAAATTGGGTATAAATAATGGAAATGGCAATTTTGACCATTTTTAAGTAAAGTAAATGTTTTCATGAAAATGAAAATAGTGATATCACCCAAAAAGGTGAAAAATTATGTAAATAACAACTTCATTATTTAGGAAAATAGTGGTTTCCCCGTGGAAGCCAAAATAGTTATTTCAAGGACCTAAGAGGGATATGACCTCTTGAAGAGGGGTAAGTAAGATTAGTGGTATAGGCTTAGGCTCAAGCAACAACATAGAGTTAGGTTGATACTAAATTATCTATGATTATAGGAGCAACTAGTTGTTTTAATGTCCTGAGAATGATGTTTACACTATATGCATAACCCTTAGATTTGGATAAAAGATATGGTTGCCTTCTTATAGGTGTTAGACCTTCATGATGTGGTATGGATGCTAGTCATATGAGTAGATTGGGCATACTTGAGCACATTGATTGAGAACTAGCACAACAAGACTTCCACATTCTACTTGCCTACTAGAGAGGTGACTCTAACACTTGAGAATACTTAGTGTATCCTTAAGTTGTTGATTCATTGATGATTACTATTATAGACAACACTAGCATAGTAGCAAGTAGTTCTTGATGACTTGATTAGTTACTATCATATCCCCATGTTCTATGGAAAGGTTGATATAGACCTTATATATATATATATATATATATATGTATATATATATATATATATATATATATATATATGTATATATATATATATATATATGTATATATATATATATATGTATATATATATATATATGTATATATATATATATATATATGTATATATATATATATATATATGTATATGTATATATATATATATATATATATATATATATATGTATATATATATCTATATATATATGTATATATATATGTATATATATATATATATACATGTATATAATATATATATATATATATATATATGTATATATATATATGTATATATATATGTATATATATATATATGTATATATATATGTATATATATATATACATATATACATGTATATATATATGTATATATATATGTATATATATATATATATGTATATATATATATATATATATATATGTGTATATATATATATATATATATATGTGTATATATATATATATATATATATATATATATATATATATATATATATATATATATATATATATATATTCAGTGTAATGCTTTACCTATTAGAGAACCATCACAACCAGCTCTTATTTGTAAGGAGGTATTTGTAGTCATGTACATTGTTAGTGGCATCTTATTTATTGATAATAATGGTTGGTACTTTCACATAGTCCTTGGAGGTGTAATTTGGACTATACTTGATGAGTTTATGCACCTTTCTTGGGGGCTAGTTATCCTGACATAACTTTACTTTATAATTAAAATGACAACATATCATGGTGGATACAACATTGGGCCTCCACAATATTATAGATTATAATATTGACTATCCAGTAATTCACCATCATGGTCAAACATATTTAATCCCCTTAAGGGTTTACATCCATCAATCAATGCCACTTGTATTATGCTAATCCAATTTTGGAAATGATTAGATTATACCAAGAAAAATATTGATGATGACCCATAAAATCACTAATTAATCAACATGCGTTCCTCTTTATATCCTTTACTGTTAACTCCTTATGATGATATCATGAGTTACAAAACCTTAATTATTCATTCAATGTTATATTTTATTACTCTACGTAACAAAAATTAGCGTATAATGGTTTACCTAAATATCATTTTATACCATTACCCATCCCTAATAATAAAATTTTAGGGATATTTGATGAAACTTTGAGCAGATTAATTAGGATATTTCTTAGAATTTATGTAATGATTAAGTCAATTTTTAAGAAGATCATTATGTTAGAATTTCTTTACTTTAGCAATGACTAGTTCTTCTAGTTGTGTAATTTAATGTCTAAGAATTTTTTAATACCATTCTAATGTAATTTAGGAAAAACTTTTAGATAAACATCTGGTAGTACCAAAATTATAGTTTGAATGCATTCTTTATAGAGATTGCCAAAATATTAAAGGAAGAAATCAGGATATTTATTCCCATCATATGTGATAGTTGTAGAGATGTTTCCAATATCTATGGAAACAATGAAGGGAGATAAGGGTTTATTTTTAAGATGTTGAATCACTTTTTTATGTATAAGATTTTGATGGATAATATTCCTAATGGAATTTCTAATAGGATAGGGGAAAAAATTCTAATTTGGTTGAGTCATGATGACTTGAGGTTGGCTATCCATTTTTAAAATGTAGTTTAGTATTTGTAGTATTTGAGAGCTACTAGAAGCTTATGTAAAGTTCATTTGTTAGACCATTTACGAAATGCATTGAGTTTTATCTTGAGATTAATTCTGATTAGAAGTACAAGGAAGGGATTTACCAATATTATCTATGAGAAGAAGATTATCAAAAAAAAATTAGTTACCCTAAATTTCATAGATGAGTAGAGAATCTTGTTAAAACCATCACTCTTATTTGGAGTGTAAATAGTCTTATCATCAAGATTAGTAATAGGATAGGAATCATATGTATATTTAATTTGATATAATTCATCCATATTACATTCAATAAGCTTAGATTGATTTTGAGAAAATTTTAACCATTAAGAGTTATCTTCAATGGTAGACAAGGTGGGAAGAAAAGAACAACCCATGAAGAATCTAAATGGGTTGAGGCTGGAAAGAAATATATTAATATGTGACATCATGATGTTACATAATTTTTAAAGTGATAGGAAAAAGTATCTAATTATAATAAATAGATGGTATTGGGAAAGCCAATATAGTTTGTTTTTAGGTCTTAGAAAATGATTATATTGGCTAGGTTGATGCAATATAGGGAAGAAAAGGAAACATTACTAGAGGCTTACAAAAACTAACTCTATCTAACTATCTAATTGAGTAGTCTAAAAACTAGATAAATCATATTGTCTCAAGCTAGATGATGCAGTTAAGAAGGTATAAGTAAATTGTATTAGGTTAACCGATATAATTCATTGAAGAATAGTAAAAATATATTGTGTCTTGTTGACTAATATAGTCAGGGATACAAATATAGAGAATTATATCAATTTGGCCAATATAGCTCACACACATAGATAAATATATCAATTTGGTTGATACAGTTGTTACATAAAGTATATAATAGTATCAGGCTAGCCAGTATAGTATACAATGCAAAAGAATCAAACAAAAAAATTATATCTAACTCTTTTATAAAAAGAAAATAAAAGGGATATATACTAAAAGTATTTATCGATAATGTGGGATCTCAAATATACCTACTCATTTATTGATTAGTGTTTGACCAATGTTTTAGATCAGTAATTACATATGTTAAATCTTTCTTATAGCCTATTAATGTCATTTCTAAGGGTGCAGTGAGAGTAAATTCCCTAGATGATATGCTCCTCTTAGGTTCACCAAAAAACTAAATAGATGGTTGGTTTCCTAAGTTCAATAAAATAAATAATCCTAGGTGTTTTTCATATGATATGAGGTATGAAGAAACTAAAGTCTATGTATAGCATTGTATAGGGCCTAATTATTCGCCCAATGTCTGTCACTTTATGATGTCAATAAAACACATCATCCACTTAGCCGTAAACCATAGCTCTCTATGTAGTTTTATAATTATTATAATATATTTTATAGGGAGAACCAATTAAAGATAAAATGAAGTTCAAAAATCAATGTCAAAAACCAATTTCTAGCATTCAATATATTAAAATAAATAGGTTGGTAATGGTATCAAGCTAGTAGATATAGTTAAAAACTAAATCATTTCTGAAAAATATGCATAATTATATAAAGTTGGTTGTTATAGTTTAAAACATAGAACATAACTATATCAAGTTCGCTGATAAAATTTGTGAAAATAAAGAATGGAGTCGATCTATTTGATGCTATTCATAAACTAGAAAGAAACCATATCAAGTGAGCCAATGTAGTTCATTTAAGGAATGAAACTGTATCGGGTTGGAGATGAATTTTCCTAAAGGAGTGAAGGTTGAAATAATTTTCACATCAGTTTCACTAGAATGTATGCATGAGCTAGGGTTAACCTGAAATTATTCTATCTTAATAGACTAAAACATGGAGAAGGATAATTATATACTTAGATTTTTTGGGTAATGTCAAATGAAATTCATATAAATATTAGAGGGTTTTCTATGTCATAAATTAAAATATAAAAGGGTCTAAATTATAATCCTATGATACAAGTAAATAACTCTCACTAGACATATATGAAAGTGAATGATTAGAAATAAACAATGTAAATAATTATACAAGTAAACTAAACTAAACTAAGGAGAAGGGTTAGGATGATTATAAAGGGTAAGGTGACATAATCAACCAAATGGGGGTATAGGAAACCTAAAAGGAATATGGGAATTCTAAGCAATCCTATAGCTACATTAATATTAGGTATAGAGATAATCTAGACAAGGATACACATATCTAGGTTACAAATACTTATCTTGATATGGACCCATCAATCATCACTATCCCCTTATCTCAAGTGGAGTTTTTCAAGATATGTTATGTGTTCAAGAATTCAAACTCAATAAAATTACTTATAAATCCTTATTTATGGATTCTAAATAATGTGACACCTCATTGAGTTAACTCCTTTTAAAGAGCTTCAAAGACTATTCCAAGACAATATTTCTTCAAGATAAGGTTCTAGGCTACTAAATCCTCCAAATATGACTTAGGTAATAAATACAAGTGAAATTAGATTGAATAAAATGTATATGAAATGACTAGAATGAAATATGACTCCTATATGTATTGATCCAATATCTAAAACTAACCATAAAAATTAAGCCAACTATATTAATGAGGCTAATATAGTTGAAATATGTTGATGAAAATAGAATGATATCTAATAGACCAATATAGTCAAAATATTATAAGGCATTCTCATATTTACATTGGGTTGGTTCATACTATATAGGAAGGGAAAATGCACTAAACAAATGATATCAAACATGACATTTCCATAGGATATTGGAAAACTAAAACAACTAAATGAGGATTGGATGGATTGAGATATATGGAAAGATAATCTAAAGAATATGAACTTGTAGAAATAATGATAAATATCATCTCTCACAAATCACCATAAACCTACCCAACCCATTCTTGTGTGCACTCAATCAGAGTTATGCTCGATAAGTCACTGTAAGAGAAATCATTACTAAATGATAAAATTAAAAGAATATGTAAATACACACCAAACATATGAAATTTTTAGGATTGAGATTAAATTTATATCTAGTAATATACTCAAGGATAATAGCTAAGTCAAGAATATGATCTTCATGATACTTGCATTTAGATATAAGACCATCCACATAGGTTTTGACTATTTTAAGTATGAGTCATGTTGTTAGGTTTCACTAACATGTTAAAGGTTGAATTTAATTTTAACATAATAGTAAATTCCCTACTTAGTATTAAATGTATTATTATGTTGATCTTTAGGGGCTATGTAAATCTATTTACAACCTAAAAAAATATCCATGAGGGAAATCATCTCATAGCTAATAGTAGAATCAAAAATGGAAACTATGGAAGGTAGAATAAAATTTCACTTAGAGAATACTAAGTTAAGATTGCAAAATATTGATTGATGCAAAAAAAAAAAGCCAAACTTTCAGAGGCCATAACTTTTGACCTGTAACTCTGTTTGAGCTCTTCCACATGACAAAATGACCATATAAAAATTTTGATTATGCCCTAAGTGGCTCTATCCCCTTATACTTGATTATGATATTTTATGGAGGCTAAACATGATCATCTGAGTGTTTTAAATTAATGTTTACTAATGTTTTAGGAATTTTCTATTTCTAGAGATCATATATTTTTAGAACCAAACATAAACTATAGTTGTATTTCATCTCATATTCTAATTTTAGAATTTAGGATATTTATGTCAATTTTTAGAGTAATTCATGCTTGCATGTGAAACTTATTATAAATAGTGGAAACTAAAAATAGATGTTTTTTTAAGATTTTATATTTGTCAAAATTTTGCATGTCAACTCTAAATTTTGAGTTGAATATTATTTAAACATGGTTTGGGTTCGTAATTATTTCAAGTCATTCAATACAAGTTATTTTTTATAATCTTGGCCTATTGGTAATTTTTATTATCTTTATATCTTCTAGGTTCATTATCTAGTATCAAAGCAAGTTTGAATGTTGGAGGAGAGAAGAATGATGAGAGGATGAGGAGGTATAGCACAGATGAACTAGACTATACAAGAGATATAGAGGCAAGTTAAATAATTAACATAGGTTATCACCAATCAAGCAAGGAGCCAAGGTGGTGATGAGGATGACATAGATCATGATGAAGAAGTTTAGAAAAAATAAAAATAGAAATATCAATCACCATCGATGGAAGAGATGATGGTTCAGGATTTAAAAGGAATGAATAAAAGAAGCAAGGTTGATGTTCTATATTATGGAGGGATTCTAAAACTAGAAGAGTTGATAGGTTGGATGAATATCATGGACAATTTTTTTGAGTGAAATAATATGAAAGAAGATAAGAAGGTAAAGTTTGCATGTATGAAATTGAAAAGTCATGCATGGATTTGGTGGGATCACCTGTAGAAAGAGAGATAGAGAAAAGGTAAAGAAAATATTAATTCATGGAAAAAGATGGAGAAGAAGCTGAGGGAGAAATTTCTTACTATGGATTATGCACAAACCCTATATAGAATATTTTAAAATTTGAGGCAAAAAGATCATAATATACAAGAGTATATAGATTAATTTTATAAGATTTCCATACGAATGGATCATGATGAAATAGAAGAGTAGATTGATGCAAGGCATGTAAATGGTTTGAAATTTTTTATTCAAAATGAATTAAAAAAGAATATAATGCTTAACTAGGAGGAGGATTATCAATTAACTTTGAAGGAAGAAGAAAAACAAAATAGATATGATTTTAGAAGGACATCTATTGATCTAAAAAGAGGTGGTTTTAATACCACCAAAGGTGGATTTAATGCCAATAAAGGTGAATCATCACATGGTGCAGAAAGGCAAGATGATAATAGGTAAGGGTTTCAATACCAATAAAGAAGAAGAAGGTTTTAGAGAGGATGAGGTTATGTTGGTGATAGAGGATGGTTTCCAAATCAATATAGATCCTATGTTTTTATAGATGCAAAGAAGAAGGGCACAGAGAATTTGAGTGTCCACACTATCAAGATCAAGAAAAGAGGTAAGAAGATCACCCAATAGTAAATATAGTTGAGGCTAAAATAGAAGATTAGAATATTGAATTTACACCTATAGATGTAGGAGATAATCTCATCATGAGAATAACCGTGATCACTCCAAGGAACAAGTGCAGGATAAAGAAGGTGGTGATACATCACTATGATAAAATATTTTTTAAACAAGATGTACTTTGGGTGGAAACGTATGCAAAGTAATTATAGATAGTGTTAGTTGTGAAAATATAGTTTCTAAATAAATGATCAAGAAATTAAATCTGTAATGTGAAAAGCAATCTAATCTTTATCAGATTTCATGGTTTAAGAAAGGGAATGAAGTTACAGTAGATAAAAGGTGTTTAATCATGTTTTATATAAGAAAGAGTTATAATTATGAAATATGGTGTGATGTTATTTTGATGGATGCATGTCATGTGTTATTGGAAAGACCATGGCAATTTAACAAGAAAGTAATTCATGATGGAGTAAATCACACGTATAATTTTTGTAAATGTGGTACAAATGTAGTTTTGTTGCCTCTTAAATAGGAAGAAAAGATAGAAAGTATACTCTCTACTAAAGAATTTATCCAAGATATGAAGGTAAAAGGTTGTTATTATGCATTAGTAGCAAATACTAAAAGAACAAAAATGGTGCCAATACCAACAAAAAAAGAAAGAGTGTTGAAAGAATATGAAGATGTTATGCCTGATGAGTTACCAGATGGTTTACCACCAAAGAGAGATATACTTTATCACATTTATTGATTCTAGGATCAGCTCTACCCAATGAAGCATCTTATAAGATTATTTCAATAAAACATGAAAAATTAAATAAATAGGTTCCTAAATTGCTAAGGAAGAAGGTGATAAGAGAGAGTATGAGTCATTGTATAACACCAACTTTGCTAACTCTAAATAAATATGGAGGATGGAAAATATGTTTGGATAGTAGGAAAATAAATAAAATTACAACAAAGTATAGGTTTCCTATACCTTGTTTAGACGATACGATGGATGTGCTTGTAGGAGCAAAATATATTACTAAGATTGATCTAAGGAGTGGTTATTATCATATTCGAATTCATGAAGGTGATGAGTAGAAAATTACATTCAAGACTATGGATGGATTATATGAGTGGATGGTGATGTCATTCAGATTATCTAATGCACTTAGCACATTTATGAGGGTGATTAATACAATGTTATGAGAATATATTAGTAATTTTATGGTCGTTTAGTTTGATGATATTTTGATATTCAATAAGACTTAAAAATAAAACTTACAACAACTAAGAATGGTAGTGGATTTGTTAAGAAAGAAAAAGTTGTATGTAAATTTAAAGAAGTGCAAGTTTATGCAAAATAGTTTGGTGTTTTTTGGATTTGTAGTTTCAGTAGATGGTGTGAAAATAGATGAATAAAAGATAAAGGAAATTTTTTAGTGGCATATTCCAAGAAGCATTATAGAGTTAAGGAGTTTCCATTGTTTAGTAACTTGTTAAAAAATATATTAAAAAAAATATTAGTATTATGGAATGAATAATAGATCGAATGAGAGGGAAAGAATTTGCATGGACTATAGAATCCATAGAAAGCTTTGAATTTTTGAAGAATAAAATTATATAAAGACAAATTTTAGCATTACCAAATTTTAACAAAGTGTTTGAGGTTGATTTTGATGCTTCATTTTTGGGAATTGTTGTGTTGAGTCAAGAAGAAAAGCGAATATTATATTTTAGTGAGAAATTTTATGAGGTAAGAATGAATTATTATACTTATGATCTTGAACTTTATGCAATTGTACAAGCATTAAGACATTGGAGACATAATTTGGTACCTAAGGAGTTTATACTATTTATAGATCATGAAGCTTTGAAGTATGTGAATACACAAAAGAAGTTGAATAATAGGCATGCAAAGTGGGTTTACTTATTACAGGGATATGTTTCTGTGTTGAAACATAAATCAAGAAAATAGAATCAGGTAGCTAATGTATTAAGTAGGAGAGTAGCATTATAAGTACTATGGTGAGTGAAGTAGTTGGATGTGAAATTATCAAATAAGTATATGATATTCATCCATATTTTGGCAAGATAGTTGAATAGTATAAGAATCCATTAGTAGGTGGAACAGATATTATTTTTGATGAGTATCTTGTAGAAGGTTATCTCTTCAAAGGTAAACAATTATGCATTCTAGTTGGGTCCCTATGAGACAACACAATAAGATAATTACATAGTGGTTGTTTGGATGGACATTTTGGTAAGATGAAGACATTAGATTTGGTGGAGGAAAAATATTTTTGGCCAAAGATGAAGAGAGATGTGACAAGGTATGTTTCAAAGTGTATAATATGTCAGGTGGCTAAAGGATATGCACAAAATACTAGATTATACAAGCCATTACTAGTTCCAAGAGGACCATGGTTAGATTTGAGTATGGACTTTGTGTTAGGATTGCCAAACACACAGAGAGGTAATGATTCAATTTTTGTTGTTGTAGATAGATTTTTTTAAATGGTTTATTTCATTACATGTAATAAAACCATTGATTCCACTAAATTTGTAATATTATTTTTTATGGATATTGTGAGATTGCATGGTGTTCCAAAAACTATTACTTCAGATAGGGACACAAATTTTCTACGTCATTTTTGTAGGACTTTATGTAATAAGATAGGTACTAAGTTATAATTTACTCGTGCATATCACCCAAAAATACATGGACACACAAAAATTTTGAATAGGAGCTTGGGAAATTTATTGAGATGCATAGTGGCTGAGATGCTAGATTAATGAGACTTGGATTTACCACAAGTTGAGTTTGCATATGATAGTTTAGTGAATATATCAACATAAAAGTCACATTGTCAAATTGTTTGTGAGAGAAATCTTATGGGTATTTAATATTTGGTACAATTTCTAATTTCATATCAAATTAGAGATGACACAAAAGCATTTGTAGAGCATATACAATAATTACAAGGAGTGAAAAAAAAGTTGTAGGAAAGTAATGAGAAATTTAAAGTAGAAATGGATTTCAAAAAAAGATAAAAGGTATTTAAAGAAGTAGAGTTGGTAGTGGTTTACTTGAGGAAAGAGAGATTTTACAAAGGCACATATAATAAGTTAAAATACAAGAAAATTGGTCCATGTAGAATTGTGAAGAAAATCATTGATAACGCCTATGAGGTGATTTTACCATAGAATTTTGATATATCTCTAGTATTCAATGTTTTAGATTTATATTAATTCCTTGGAGAAGATGGTGAAGATGATGAATATGAAGAATTAAATTGGGAAAACCATGTTCCAAAGAAGAGGAAAGAAAAAATAGTGTAAATTTTGGATATGAAGATAGTGAGGACAAGGCAAAGAAATTATAATAGGTATTTAATGCAATGGGAAGGATTGAAAAAAAAAAGACAACACTTGGATTATAGAATGGGATTTGAATAATATTGATAAATAAATATGGTATAAGTATAATTAGGCCAACTCATAAGCACTTAGTTGTTTTCAAATAGAGAAGAATGATGTAAAAAAATAGGCCAACCTTCTAGAGGCCATAATTTTTAACCCATAACTTTGTTTGAACTTTTCCACACACCAAAACAACTGTATCAAAAATTGTGATTCTACCCTAATGAAATCTACCCACTTAGATTTTATTTTGATATTTTTAGAGGCAAAACATGATCATTTGAGGGTCTAAAATTAGCATTTAATGATTTTTTTAGAATTGTCTATTTTTAGAACCAAATGTAAACTTCAGTTGAATTTCATCCCACAATATAATTTTAGCATATAGTATATTTAGTTAATTTTTTATAGTTGCATATGCTTACATGCGAAACTTACTATAAATAGTAGCTACTAAAAATAGACATTTTTTTAGATTTTACATTTTTTGAATTTTTGCATGTCAACTCTAAATTTTGAGTTGAAGATTATTTAAGCATGCTTTAGGTTTTTAATTATTTCAAATCATTCAATACAAATCAATACAATTTATTATTCATAATCTTGGCCTATTGGTAATTTTTATTGTCTTGATAGCTTTTGGGTTCATTATCGATACAAGTCCAACTAACCATAGTGATTCTTCTATGAATGGGTACTATGTTATAAACCCATACAGATTAACATATGATTTTTATGAACTATAATCTATGAGTTTAATAATTTCCTTGTGAGGAGAAATTTTCTCTTATTTTTTTTAGATGGGGTTTGCATTAGGATAGGTAAAAATTTTATGAAAAACTATGATAGGGTAAATATGGGATAGATCCTCATATGAGCATGAAAAACCTTCATTACATTTTTTTCTACATTTTAAAAGTAGATCTCTTTAAAAATGAAGATATGTCATACCTTTTTCCATATTTTTATGATACTTATACTAGTTTCATCAAGTTGTGAAAGCATATTTTTTAGAGTGTGGAACTCTTCATTGGAATGACGATTGTATTTATGCACCAAAAAACACATTATAGTCTTGGAATGCTTACTCTATTTATTTAATAGTATGTTTTAATGTAGAAAAGGAGGCCAAAATTTTGGAGGCCATAAATTTTGATCCATAGTTTTGTTTGAGCCCATATTCATGCCAAAACAACCATAGAGAAAATATAAATGTAGTCATAACTAGACCTTCTATTTATAGGAAATTTTTGATATTCTAGGAGCTCATAATTAACCATGTGAGGATCCAAAATTACCATTTAATTTTATTTTCAATTTTTTTTCTATATTTAAAAATTATCTATTTTTGTAACCAGACTTGAAATTTAGTTGAAATTCATTTGATAGGTTAATTTTAGTGTTTAGTTTATTTTTAAATATTTTTAGAGATCTATGCCCTTGCATGAAAATGTTACTAAAAATAGCATGTTGAGTTTTACTTATTTTTTATTTTTAAATTTTACATGTCAACTCCAATTTTGATTTTAAACTTATTTATAAATTGTTTATAATTATTTAAATCATTCAATAAAAATCAATATTGGTTATTATTTAGAATGTTGTCATATAGTATTTTTATTTGTCTTGATAGTATTCTAGTTCATTATTTTTTATCAAAATAGCTTTGAATCTTATGTATGTAAGAGATGGTGAGAGGATGAGGAGGAATCACTCAGATGAACTAGACTATGGAAGATCTAAAAATTCAAGTAGAATAATTAACTGAGATCATTTCAACTCAAATACAAAGGAGAAAAAATATGATGTATAAAATGACATAGATCATGAAGAAGAATTTCTAAAAGAGAAACAACAAGAACATTTTCCATTAATGGAAGAGATGATTATTAGAAGTTTAGAACTAATGAACAAAGGAATCAATATTGACATTCTAAATTATCAAGGGAGTTTAAAACTAGAGGATTTGATAGATTAGATGAAAAACATGGGGAAGTTTTTCAAATGGATAATTATGAGAGAAGACAAGAAGGTAAAGTTTGCATGCCCAGAATTTAATGGTCATGAAATGATTTTATTGGATCACCCATAGAAAGAAAGATAGTTACAAGGTAAGGAGAATATCAACTCATGGGAAAATATGGAGAAAATTTTGAGGGAGAAATTTCTTCCTGTAGATTAAACACAAACCCTATACATAAGATTTCAAAATTTTAGGTAGAAGCATCACAATGTATAAGAGTATGCAGATGAGTTTGACAAGATTTCCATATGCATGGATCATGATGGGATAAAAGATTAGATGGTTGAAAGGTATGTAAATAGTTTGATTATTTCTATGAAAGATGAATTAAGCATGCATATAATACTTTGCATGGAAGAATATTATCAATTAGATTTGAAGGCAAAAGAAAAATAAAATAAACATAGTTTTATAACATCTACTAGGCCAAGAAGAGGATAATATCCTATAATAAAGGGTTGAGGTGTATTTAATACAAAAAACTATGATTTTAATACCACTAAAAGAGAATCATCATGCAGTCCAAAGAACAAAAAGATAACAAACAAGGGTTTTAAAACTAGCAAAGAGGAAAAGGATTTCAGAGAGGACAAAGCTATGGTGGTGGTAGAGAATGGTTTTCAAATCAACATAGGACTTATGTGTTTTATAGATGCATATAAAAATGTCATAGAGGATTTTGGTTTCCACACTACCAAGATCAAGAAATGAGGCAAGAGGATTGCCAAAGAGTGAATTTATATATTGAAAGTAGATGTTGGAGAAAACCTCATGATGAGAAGAATAATGATTGCTCCAAGGAAAGAACATATGAAAAATAAATAAGTTATTTATATATGAATGCAAATAAACATATTTCAAATAAGTTTTAATGTAGGAGATAAGATATACAATGTAATTATAGATGGTGGTAGTTGCAAAAATATGATTTATAAAGATACGATTGAGAAACTAAGTTTGTAGTGTGAAAAGTATCCTAATCCTTATCCAATTTCATGGATTAAGCATGGGAATGATGTTTTAGTAGATAAAAGGTGATTAATCAAGTTTTATATAGGTAAAAATCATAAAGATGAAATATGGTGTGATGTAATACCAATGGATACATGTTATGTGTTATTGGGAAAGCCATGGCAGTTTGATAGAAAAGTAATTCATGATGGAGCAAAGAACCCATATATTTTTTGGAAATATGGTATGTACGTAGTTTTAGTATCTCTTAAATAAGAAGTCAAATATGAAATAATGTTGCTTCTAAAATAATTTATCAAAGACATGAAGATGATAGGGTGCTATTATGCATTAGTAGTAAAGAAATAAGACACAAAAGTGGTGCAAATACCAAAAAAAATAGAAGTCTTATTGAAAATAATGTAGATGTTATACCTGATGTGTTACCAAATGGTTTACCAAATAGATAATTATGAGAGAAGACAAGAAGGTAAAGTTTGCATGTCCAAAATTTAAGGGTCATGCAATGATTTGGTGGGATCACCCATAGAAAGAAAGACATATAAAAGGTAAGGAGAAGAATTTGAGGGAGAAATTTCTTCCTGTAGATTATGCAAAAACCCTATACTTAAGATTTCAAACTTTTAGGTATAAGGATCACAATATATAAGAGTATGCATATGAGTTTTACAAGACTTTCATATGCATGGATCATGATGAGATAAAAGAGTAGATGGCTTAAAGGTATGTAAATATTTTGATTATTTCTATTTAAGATGAAGTAAGCATGCGTAAAATACTTTTCATGGAGGAATATTATCAATTATCTTTGAAGGGAAAATAAAAATAAAATAGACATAATTTTAGAAAAACATCTACAAGGCCAAGAAGAGGATAATATCCTGTAATAAGGGGATGAGTTGTATTTAATACAGTCAACAATGATTTTAATACCACTAAAGGCAAATTGTCATGCAATATAGAAAGAGAAAAAAATAACAAATAAGGGTTTCAAAACTAGTAAAGAGGAAAAGGATTTTAGAAAGGATGAAGCTATGGTGGTGGTAGAGAATGGTTTCCAAATAAACATAAGACTTATGTGTTTTACAGATGTAGAGAAAAAGGTCATAGATCATTTTGGTGTCCACACTACCAAGATCAAGAAATGAGGCAAGAGGATTGCCTAAGAGTGAATCTATATAAAGCTAAAATAGAAGAACAAAATATTAAAGTTAAAATGTTGAAAGTAGATATTGGATAAAACCTCATGATGATAAAAATAATTATTTCTCCAAAGAAATAATAGGTGCAAAATAAAGTAGGTGTTGATGTATGAATGCAAATAAAAATATTTAGAATAAGGTTTAATTTAGGAGATAATATGTACAATGTAATTATAAATGGTGGTAGTTGGAAAATATGGCTTATAAAGATATGATTGAGAAACTAAGTTTGTAGTGTGAAAATCATCTTAATCCTTATCCAATTTCATGGTTTAAGAAATGGATTGATGTTTTAGTAGCTAAAAGGTTATTAATCAAGGTTTTTATAGGTAAAACTTACAAGGATGAAATATGATGTGATGTAATACCAATGGATACATGTCATGTATTATTGGGAAGGCCATGGCAGTTTGATAGAAAAGTAGTTCATGATAGAGCAAAGAACACCTATAGTTTTTAGAAAGGTGGTATGTAGGTAGTTTTATTGGATCTTAAATAAAATAATCGATATGAAATCATGTTATCTATAAAATAAATTATCAAATACATGAATATGATAGGGTACTATTATGCATTAGTAACAAAGAAATATGACACAAAAGTGGTGAAAATACTAGTAGAAGTAGAAATCTTATTGAAAAGATATGTAGATGTTATACCTGATGAGTTACCAAATGGTTTACCACCAAATAGATATATTTATCATCATATTGATTTAATTCTAAGGTCATCTATACCCAATCAAGCAACTTATAGGA
This sequence comes from Torreya grandis, assembly GCA_037957365.1. NCBI lineage: Eukaryota > Viridiplantae > Streptophyta > Pinopsida > Cupressales > Taxaceae > Torreya > Torreya grandis. The sequence continues at coordinate 1,085,021 of JARHVA010004222.1, read as the reverse complement.
TGAGTCCAATAGAAAATACACAATTGAATAAGTAGGTTACTTAATTAATGAGAAAAGGTGTAGTATTGGAGAGCATGAGTCCATGTGCAACACCAGCATTGATAACTTCAAAAAAATATGGAGGGTGTAGGACGTATGTGGATAGTACAGAAATTAATAAAATTATAATTAATTTTAGGCTTCATATACCTCAATTAGATTATATGATGGATGTTCTTGCAAGAGCAAATTATTTTATCAAGATTGATCTAAGGAGTTGATATTATCAAATTTATATTTGTGAAGGAGATGAATGTAAAAAACATTAAATAATAGAGATGGTTTATATAAGTGGATGGTGATGCCATTCAGGTTATCTAATAAACCTAACACATTTATGAGGGAGATGAACACAATTCTAAGATAATACAGTCGTAACTTTATGGGTGAATTATTTTGATAATATTTAATATTCATCAAGACTAAAGAAGAGTGCTTACATAATTTAAGAATGGCATTAGAATCATTAAGAAAAGAGAAGCTCTATGTGAATTTGAAGAAGTGTAGATTTATGAAAAAATATTTTGGTATTTTTGGTATTTGTAGTTTCAATAGATAGTGTAAGAATTGATGAAGAAAAATCAGAGGCAATTGTTGAGTGTCCTATCCCAAAGATCATCACATAGGTAATAAATTTCCATGGTATATCATCTTTCTTTTTTTAAAAATAATTAATAACTTTAATATTTTGTTGTACTAATAAAAAATTATATGAGAAGAAAACAATTTACATGGGCAAGGGCAGCAACAGAAATATTTGAGTTGTTAAAAAAGAAAATTATAGAAAACCTTATTTTAACCTTACCAACTTTTAGTAAAGTGTCTGAATTTAATATACTTCATTTATGGGAATTGGTGCCATGTTGAGTCAAGAAGGGAATCAAATAATATATCTCAGTGAATAATTGAATTAATTAAGATTAAAGTATTCTACATATCATGCTGAATTTTATGTCATTGTACAAGCATTAAGATATTAGAGGCATTACCTAGTGCCTAAAGATTTTATTCTATTTACTAATCATGAGGCTTTAAAGTATGCGAACACTCAAAAGAAGTTAAATAGTAGGCATGCAAAGTGGGTGTCTTTTTTGTAGGGTTATACTTTTGTGTTGAAGCATAAATTAGGAAAATATAATTAGGTAGTCGCTAACTTGGGTAGGCAAGTGTAGTTGATAAATACTATGGTGAGTGAAGTAATTGGATTTGAATTTATTAAAAAAATTATATGATACTGAGGTATATTTTGGAAAGATAGTTATGCAATTCAAGAATTCATTGAAAGATGATACAAGTAATATTTATGAAGAGTATATTATGTAGGATGGTTATCTCTTCAAAGGAAAACAATTATGTATTCCAATTAGGTCTTTAAGAGACAATTTTATAAGATAATTTCACAATGCTGGTTTAGTTTGAAATTTTAGTAAGACAAAGACAATATCTATCATGGAGAAGTATTTTTGTCCAAAGATAAAGAGAGATGTGATAAAATATGTTTCAAGGTGTAATATATGTCAGGGGGAAAAAAGACATGCACAAAATATAGGGTTGTACATGTCATTATTGGTTCTAAGAATACCATGGACATATTTGAGTATGGATTTTGTGTTAGGATTGCCAAACACATAGAGAGGTAATGATTCATTTTTTTTTGTTTTAGACACATTTTATAAGTTGGTTCATTTTATTTCATGTAAGAAAACCAATGATTTCTCTAGAGTTACAAAACTATTTTTTAAGGATATTGTGAGATTGCATGGTGTTTTAATAACAATTACATCAGATAGAGACATTAATTTTTTGTCATTTTTGGAAGTATTTATGGATGAAGATGAGAACTAAGCTACAATTCAATAATACATACCACCCCCAAATAGATGGATAGATAGAAGTTGTAAAGAGAATCTTGGAAAATGTATTGAGATACACAGTTGGAGATAAGCCCAAGAAAAGGGACTTAGATTTATTACAAGATGAGTTTGCATATAATAGTTTAGTGAATAGATAAAACATAAAATCATCATTTTAGATTATTTATGGAAGAAATATTATGAGTGTTTTAGATTTGGTACAAGTGCCAATTGTAGAATGAGTTAGTGATGATGCAAAGGTGTTTGTAGAATGTATCCAATAGTTACAAGAAGTAAAAATAAAATTATAAGAGAGTAATGAGAAGTATAAAGTAGTATTAGATGTCATAATAAGGTAAAAATTATTTGAATAAGGAGACTTAGTAATGGTATACTGGAGGAAAGAGATATTTTTGAAAGGCACATATAACAAGTTAAAGTACAACAAAATTATATCATGAAGAATTGTGAATAAAATTAATGATGATGCTTATGAGGTGAGTTTACCACAAAATTTTAATATATATCTAGTATTTAATGTTAGATATTTATATGATTTCCATGAAGAAGATGGTGAAGGTGAAGAATATGAAGAAGTAGATTGGAAGCAACATGTGCCAAAGAAGAAG
>JARHVA010004222.1:1062500-1077500 GCA_037957365.1 Torreya grandis | reverse complement strand
TGCTCTTGTTGATCTCCTTGGTCAGCTCAAGCTCTGGGAACATATTCGTTATGTCAAAAGCTATCATCCTTTCTTGCCTTGGATTGTGGCTAGAGATTTCAACTCTATTCTTAGTCTGGAGGAGAAGAGGGGTGGGCTGGCTCATTTGGGTCCTTCTTTTGAGCTTCTTGGACAAAATATTGACTTTTACATCTCTCTAATGTTAAACCTCTTAACGGGCTCTTTACTTGGAACAATAGAAGGATTGGTAATGCTGCCATCTCTGAATGCCTAGACAGGTTCCTAGTTTCTTATTTTTGGCACTCTAGCTCTATCTCTCTCTCTACTAAAATTCTTGACTGGAGAGGTTCTGACCACTGGCCTATCAAGCTCTCTACTAGCTATATTGTTGTTTCCAAGAAGCCTCCATTTAAGTTTCAATTGATGTGGCTTCATGACTCCTCTCTCCATGACTTAATGGCTCACTAGTGGAGACAGGGAGGTCCTACCTATGGCACTGCTATGTTTTCCTTCTTTAAAAAGCTTCAATATGTTAAAAGGAAATTGAAGCACTGGAACAAAAATTATTTTGGTAATCTCCATATTATGAAGAAGAGGGCTCAAGATCATTTGGATGTTATTACCAGGAAAATTTAGGACCTTGGTTTATCTGAAGCTCTTTGCATTACTGAATCTCAAGCTTCTACTGATTTAGCTGAGTGGGATCTTTGAGAAGAAATTTATTGGAAATAGAAGGCTCAAATAGACTGGCTCCAAGAAGGGAATAATAACACCACTTTTTTCCATAATTTTGTGCAGGCTCGATGTAATAGGAGTTTCATTTCTTCTCTTATTACTTCAGATGGGATACGTCTGACCTCCTCTCAAGCTATATCTAGGGAAGCTATTCATTTTTACTCTACTCTCTTTTCAAATGATTTACCTCCTGATGAGCTTGTAGAAAATATAGTTTTCTCTTGTATTCCCTCTATTGTGACATCAAAAATGAATGACTCTCTTATGCGGCCAATTGGTATGCCAAAATTGGAGGGGGTGGTCTTCAGCATGCATAAAGGCAAAGCTCCAGGGCCTAATGGTTTCCCTATGGAATTCTTTTAGGACTTCTGGGATATTATCAATCATGATCTTTTGGATGTTGTTCAAAAGTCTTATTCCATCAAAGAAATGCTCTGGGCATTGAATGCTACTTTCTTAGTCCTTATTTTGAAGAAGGAACAGGATAATTAGCTGGACTTCTTTAGGCCCATTTCCCTTTGCAATGTGGTCTATAAAATCATTACTAAGCTCCTTGTGGAGAGGCTTAAAGTTTGTCTTCCCAAGGTTATCTCTGAGGAACAAGGGGGTTTTGTAAAAGGCAAACAAATTTTGGATGGGGTGGTTATTGCTTCTGAACCTATTCACTCTATGAGTACTTCCCAAGAACGTGCCATGTTCATTAAGCTTGATATGGCTAAGGCTTACAACAGAGTCAATTGGGGTTTCTTGCATAAAGTTCTTCTAGCTTTTGGCTTCAATCAGGCTTGGGTTCGTTGGGTTCTCAATTGTGTTACTACTCCTTCCTTCTCGATCCTTATTAATGGTGAACCCTCATAGCTTTTTGGCACTTCTAGAGGTCTTTGTCAAGGAGATCCACTCTATCCTTATTTATTTATCATTCTGGCTGAGGGACTTGGTAGAATTATCAAGCTTCATGTATCTCAAAATATGCTTCATGGATGGAATTGGGGGAATGGATTACCCACTTTGTCCCACCTCTAGTTTGTTGATGATACAGCCCTTGCAAGGACAGCTTAGATTCATGAAGTTAAAGATTTTCAGCTCACCCTAGACACTTATTTGGCTACTTTTGGGCAAAAAATTAATGATCACAAGTCCTCTATTTTTTTTCTTCAACACTCCTAAGCCTATCCAGCAGAGGATTGCTACTATCCTGAGGTTTCAGATTCAATCTCTCCCTCTGACTTACTTGGGGGTTCCTATTGTGGTGGAAAGACAGCCTAGTCTTTTATGGTAGAACGTGCTTGACAAACTAAGACAAAAAGTTAATCACTGGACTCATAAGTGGCTCTCTACTGCTGGCAGGGTGACACTTCGGCAATCTATGATTCAAGCCCTTCCCATATATCATAGTATGGTTGAGGCTAGCCCGGTGTATATTCTTAAGGAATTTGATACTCTTTCTCACTAATTTCTTTGGAGCGGTAACCTATAGAATACCAAATGGAGCCTTCTTAATTGGGATACTATTTGCTAGCCAAAAAAGGGAGGCCTTGGCCTATGATCTACTATCTTGTGTAGTCAAGCTCTCACTACCAAACTCTATTGGCATTGGTGCTCCATTCAAGCTCACCTTTGGGCCCGTATCCTAGCATACAAGTATTACTTGGTGTTAATCCTTCTGATATTTCCAGGCTTCCTCTTGAGGGAAGAGGTTTTATGGTATGGAATACCCTCAAGCTTGGTGCTCATCTTGTGAAATGTAGTCTCTTTTGGATCTGCAACAGTGGCATGGAGGCCCTCTTTTGGAGTGACTCTTGGGATGGGTCTCCTCCTCTCTTATCCTCTCATCCACACTTGCAGTCACTTTACAATTCTTTCCTTTCCACTGGGTGGAATACGGTGGCTCATTATAAGGAGGCCTTTAATCTAGGCATGGTTGTGGGTTATCGATGGAAGAATTCTTCTGATTGGCCATTGGGTGGCTCTTTGGAGGATCAGCTGGAGTTATCTCAAATTTTGGCTTCTAGAGAATGCATCTCTTTGTGGGAGCATGATGTTTTGGCTTGGGGAGGTGCTTCATTTGGTAATTATTTTATTTCTTCTGGGTACCTTGCTTTAACAAAGAAACTTTTTGGTGAAGTGGAAATCTCTTGGTAGAAGAAAGTTTGGAATCGGTTTTCAAGGCCTAAGTGTAATTTTGTCCTCTGGGTTCTGGTTTACAATAGGTGTCTTACTTGGGACAATCTTTGTAAACGTGGCTTCTAGGGGCCTTCCATATGTGTTTTATGCCACATTAGTTAAGAGATTGTTTCTCACCTTTTCTTCCAGTGCCCTTTTGCCAAATAGATTTGGCACCTCTGGTGGAGTGTGTGGGGTTGCTCATGCTGGCATGTTTCCTCTTTGTCTAAATTTTGGGATCATTTGGGCCAACCTCCTTCTAAGGCTTCTTTTCTTTAGGTTGCTTGGTCCATTGGTCCTTCTCTTATCTTGTGGCATATATGGCTTGAGAGGAATAGGAGGATCTTTCATGATGTGCATTTTGAGCTCAAGTTTTTGTGGGGGAAAATTATTAATTCTCTTCATGAAACTCTCTAAGCTAAATGTGATGTTGATATTGGATTAGACCCTGTAGATGCTGGTATTTATTCACTCTTTTCCTTTGCTCTTCCTAGTGACACTCCCTTTCCTCCTCACACTCGCTCAGTGAATGAAACCAGGCAGCACTCACACCTTGTCAATTAGGTGGGGAATTGGACTCCTCCTACGGCTAGAGTTCTCAAAATCAACACTGATGGTTTATCTCAGGGAAATCTAGGTTCTGCTGGTATTGGTAGTGTTGGGTGTGATAGTTCTGGTGATATTCAGTTTTTATTTTCTATCTATAAGGGCTACCATACTAATAACCTCATGGAAGCTCTAGCTATCTTGGTTACAGTGCAACAGTGTTGTCAACATGGCTGGTACAAAATTATTTGTGAGACTGACTCGCAGGTGGTTATCAATTTATTAAATAAATGGAACTTTGAGACTGTGGATTGGCATTTGGCTAGGGTTGTTTAACAGATCCTCTAGCTATGTACTTCCTTGGATTCGGTGTCCTTTATGCATATTCCCTGTGAGTGGAATGGTGTGGCTGATTGCTTGGCCAAGTGGGCCTCTGAGAATGGGCCGCCTTGGAACATTTTTGATCACACAATGCTTCCCTTGAATTTATCTTAGAAGCTGGCTCAACTTGTTGACCAGGATAAAGCTATGTAATTCTCTTTGTTTCTTGTTTCATCTTTAATAAATTTTTACCCCTCTTTTAGTTAAAAAAATACAAATGTAAGTAATTAGTATCACAATAATAAGTTTTATAAACTAGCAAGACATGATTAAAATGGCTTGATGACCCACTCACATATAGAATAGGCATATAATGACAAGTTATGCTTTATTTCTAGCTCAACTATTCAACTTGAGGGTTGCCTATTTTTTTTGTTTTACAAGTCAACAATCCATAGGATTCATTGGTTCAATAGGAAAATAATAAAAATAAGATCATTAGCATAAAAACCCTAATAATTATTACATAATTTATTATAATAAGCTCATTAGCACAACTATAGTCATGAATGTGAGAACACCTCTATCTAACTACAAGTTGATCTAAGCTATGAGTTTTTTTATTTTTCTTCAATTATAAGTAGAATTAAAATGGACATATTTTAGTTAAACAAAATTAAAATTCAATGAAAATTTTATATATATAATGCTTCTAGGAAGTTCTGAGTCTAATTTGTTAGTGTGTCAAAAAATAAAATAATATATTTTTATTGTGTATGCTTTAATAGATAAACATAGATAAAATTCTTAAAACTTTATTAATTCCAAGGAAAAATTAGATGTGGTTATCTGTAAGTAAATAATAATCATAATGAAAGGTAACTGCATCCTTGACACAAAGTCTACTCTCAATCTTTTTTTAATTATACAATTATTATGGAGTATATAATATACTCACAATGAGAAGTAGGTTATGTACAATTAGTAGAAATGGATGAAGGAAAAATCAACTTACTTTTGATATGTTGACTTACCTTTCTGATGTCAATGACTATGTGATCTTCTTGTGTTATCCATTTAATGTTGAGATACCTCAAGATGCAAAGATGTAATGTATGTTGAGTGATATGATTTTGAAATGTTACACGATAGTTTTGTTAGAGTACTATTGCATATGAAGTGATCACTATGTTGAGATACCCTAATATGCAAAGATGTAATGTATGTTGAGTGATATGATTTTGAAATGCTATAAGATTATTTTGTTAGAGTACTATTGCATAATACAAATGAAGTGATTGTTATGTATAATGGTAATGATTGTTATGTATAATGGTAATGATTGTTATGTATAAGAAATTTCTCCAACAAGTGAAGTAGAGATGTTGATACAATAACAAAGAAATGTTAAAAGGTGATGATTGAGTGAGAAAGGATTTAGATAGAATTAAAAATTGGTGGGACTTTAGTGTAAGAAAGAAAATTTGTATGATAAAAGAATTCATCTTAAAATTTAAATGAAAAAACAATAACATTACATTATAATTAGTATATATAGATAAAGAGAGGAAGGAATTAAATAGATTGAAAAAATGGCAGGGCTTTAGTGTAAGAAAAATAAATTGTAGGATAAAAGAATTCATCAAAAAGTATGTATAAGATTGATGTTTAAATTTAAAAAAAATAATGACATTGTACTATAAATATTATAGATATTTCAAAATTATTTATATGAAAAATATTAAGATATCAATTAATTATTTAATTTCTTCATAAAGTATTTTTTATTAGTGATAGATAGCCTCAATTTAATTGTATCATTATGTTAAGGTCATTTTTTTTAAGAAAAATAGATTCCAAACTCCATTATATCTTTAAGATATTATAATTCTTTAATCAATTTTAAAGGGAAAAAGAAAAAAGAACATATAAAAATAAAATAGATATCAAATAAATTTGAAATTATCATCTAAAATTCAAATAAATATTAAATTTAAAATCTATTATTAATTATTAACATCTCATAAATATTAATGTCCATCGCCTAACATAATTGCTAAATTTTAAATAAACTATTTTGACTAAAAATAAATATAAAGATTCAAAATTAATAAGCATAACTGATTTAAAAATAAAATAAATCAATAAATTTAAAATACTAGCTTTTACCATATTAACATACAAAAGAGTAACACACCAACTCTTTAAGATTCATCTCTTCCAACTACCATCATGATATTCTTGGTCTGCCCCTACTGTAAATTTTCTTTTGAAGCCCAAAGTCCAGTCTACAAGATGTAAATTATTCAAATGAATTAAGAATCCTATAGTTTAGACTTATCATATCCATTAGTTGTTTTTGGATCAGTTTTAGGATATCAACAATCCTAAGATAATGTTATATGAATTAAGAATCTTGTAACATTCAGTCAAATCCTACAATTCAGACTTATCATGATCTATCATCTCTTTTTGGAGTAGTTTTAGGATATCAACAATCCCAAGATAATGTTGTAGTATTGGTAGATAATGGTCAAGCAAAACATAAGCCTTCTGAAGGAGAATAAGAAGAGAATCCACTTCATCTCCTAAAAGATCAACCTCTTCTTCAGCTTTTTAAAGATTGAAGCATTTTCTTTCAAGTTGGTCTTTATAGTATAAGTTCCTTCTAAGAACATATTTAACTTTCCCTTGTATCACAGTCTTCAAATGCAAATCTAGGTGAAAATAGATCGAGCTTGGAGATCTCTTAACGAATGTCTTCAAATATTATTAAGTCCAAAATATTTGCACTTGAATATAGAAATCCTCATATGTATGGTCTAGATCTATAAAATAGCTTACACACATAAAATTCTCCAAATAAATCTAGATCACATAGAAAATAAAATCTAAAAAATATATAATAATTTTATAGACATTTATCATCAAAAAATTGGCATTGGAAATGGCACGTGGTCTACATTGTTGTCTTAATGGTCTGCATTCTAATATTATTATTATGTATAAGACCTAAAATTTATAGAGAAGCCTAGGGTGGAAGCTATTTTGATACCACTAATGAGAATTATCCCATTAATGTTGATGAGTTAGAGGCTCAAAAATATGTAAAAAATAGAGAATTTAGTCGATCACAATAACTTATATTATTTGAATGTAATGTGTTACATATATAGGACATTAATCCCCTAAAAAATATGAGATAAATCTAATCCCATTAAAATCTCCTGATAAATTATCATAAACCCCTATTCTATGTGATTTAAATAAATCACTTACAATTTTTTTTAAATATTATTTTATTTTATAAATGTTAAGATTAATTCCCAACAAGTATCTTAATCCAAATCAGTTTGAAATTAAATATTTTGATCTAAGCATTAAAATCCAGGTACCAAGGTTTTATAGACAGATTGTGTTTACACCATCCCTAAACCACATCATTAACAATAGTTTGTTTATCTTATACAAAATTAAAAATTAGAATATAAATACCTTAAGAACAAAGGTGAATCTAAATTTTACGTTCCACCCTTAAATACCATCTGGTTGAGATCCACTCATGTAAAGCTAGTAGAGTTATCCATAACCCTTCAAACTTACAAATCAAACCCTGTGTTTTAACCATTAATCCATTATGATAATAACTTATATCTCTTGTTTATCAAATAAAACTAAAGGGATATCCTTGGATGGAATTATAATAGAGATTTTTTGTCTGCCCACATCTTATACAAAAGATCTTTTTCCAAATACATACCCTAATTTTTGACCTCCAAATTTAGGCAATGCATTTACCTCTAAAATCATTGGATATGCCCTCCCCTATTTCCATCTTCCTATTATCTCAGTTAGATTCACCAAACCCTGATTACACCAAAGATTTATGCACACTAGGGTTTGACTAGCTACCCAAAGTCTAAGCTTATCATTTTTAGCCTCTGATATTTGTTAGAAATGATTCTATTTTGTAGAAAGGGTCTGGCAACCTCCTTTATTTTAAGTCTGACAACTCTCTACTCCCCTAAAAAATCTAACAAATCCCTCCTTTTCAAAAGGTTGTAGAAATAAAATTCTATATGTTGAAATTATGTCTCCCTTTGTAATGATGCCATAGCTAAGCCATCCATCTCCATGAATAAGGATGCCACTGTCAAGCCATCTACTATTGAACCATTGCCAAAGTTCACCCTGCATCTATCACCATTAGAGTTAGGTATTTTTTTCATGGTTATTATCACCATATTCCAAAGTTTAATTTTAATTTATTATATATATTTATCATGGTCTCCCATCTTTATAAACATGTTCATCTAGATGTGACATGGTTGCATTCATAGATTATCTAGTTGTCTTATCATTTTTAGGAGAGGTAACTACTGATTCCTATCTTTCCCTCACTTTGAGGGGAGAAAATTAGTGGGGTCATGTCATCGAGGCATGTTATACAGACAGACATGTTATAATTGGAAAGATTTTAAATCTAGTTGGGACATGTCATACAGACATGGCTCCCACACACATTGACTATTTTTAGATATAATGGGGGCATTCTTTGGAAGCATGTTCTCCACACTGATTCATTTTACAACATTTCTTGTTTTCAGTGGGGGCATTTTTTTGAAACATGTTCTCCATATTATTACTTATATAAATTTTGATAATTATCCATATAGAGTGCGGTAATGCTTGAGAATCATGTTCTCCACACTTACATAGTTTTTTTAATTGACTAGAGCACGTAATTATAATATTTAGATTCATAATTGTGGTAGAATTCTATACAGTGTTTCCACTATTATACATATCTTAATAATGAGACACTTATAAGTTTCATATGATATGCAACATGTGATTAGTATTTCAAAATCCAAATTAGTTTCAAATTCTAAACCTCTTTTATGGATTGTAAGCATACCATGGAGTTTTTTGTACTGATATCACATGGAATTTTATAGACTTTATTGAGATAATTTACTATAATATATGGTTCACATTTTTGTATGGTTGAGGTGATTAAATCACTAAATATTTCCAATTTTTTTTATTCTACTTGATTATTTAACATCACCAAGTTATAATTATCATTGGGTTGTATAATTGAGCTAATCTTAAATGATAGGTGGAAACTCACTTTTACTCTAAAATTGGGGGAATGTGCCTTCTACTCTCTCTCTCTCTCTCTCTCTCTCTCTCTCTCTCTCTCTCTCTCTCTCTCTCTCTCTCTCTCTCTCTCTCTCTCTCTCTCTCTCTCTCTCTCTCTCTCTCTCCATCTTCATGGATAGATGCACTCTAAATACTTATATATAATTATCCTAATATTAGATTAATAGCCTTAAAATAATACATATTTTTCAAAAAACCTTTCAAATAGGCAAGGCAATTACATCAACAAATAGGTGTACTCCTAAACCTTGCTCTTTAATTTCAATATTTTTAAATACTTTCAATTCTGCATTATATGCACTAGTTTTATACTATAACATGATTTTGGTTTGATTTTGGTCACCAACAAAACACTCAAGTTTGGCACATACAAACATATTATGTACATACACACCCAAGTATGCATCCCTTTCCTTTAAACTATAAATTTCATCACTAAATTACAAAGGGGGAAATATAAACACTATTCTATGATTATATAGAACTTCAAGCTTTTACACTTGGAAAACACATGCCTTGGTTTTCCTTCTTATTTCTATATCTTTTCCACTTCCACAAGTAATATATCTACTCTATCTTGTTCCTCTTGGCCTATCTTTTAGTCTGGCTGGTTTTATTTTTATGACACATACCATCAGTTTTTTTTATAATGCTTAAAATATACTTATCTTTCATATCTATAATTTTTAGCATGTACCTATTCTCTTGACCTTTGGACACCAACATTTGGGATATATGGTAACATCGATATTACCTTCCTAACTTGACATAAGTATATAGTTCCGTAAAATCATCTAGTTTTCAAATGAAATGTATCCTAATGGTTGGACTATGTTATTTAATTATAGTTATTAATCTAAATGGATTGATATGAATACAAGATCACCACTCATTTATTCATCAACTATGGAATATATGTAAAACACCAAAGAGACCATATAAAATTATCAAAATTAATCTATCAAGCATTAAAATAAAAAAAGCTTCCCTATTTCCATACCATTCATAGGTAAATCACCTCTATAGCTCTAAATTACAAAAGGAGTAGCCTAAGAGCTCAATCTACCAAGTTGTAATCTAGGTCACTGTTATACTTGATTTACACACACTAAATGATTTAAACATAACACAACACATATGGATAACTAAATAATTCTAGGTCCATCTTCAAATTATTGTCTATATAGGCAATGTCCTCTTATAATGGGGTCTTTGAGGTCAACTCAACACCATGTACCCATTAACCCATTTTCTCCAAGGGTATTATAAATATGGAAAACTAGGGTTTTACTATTTCATGAGGAGAGATAGTACATGACCTATATCTTAATACATATCAACGAAGGCAAAGCAAAACCTAGAAGCATCAATGTAGTCACACCCTATTCTAGTATATCTTTTGTATATGAGAGTTGTGTCAAACCCAAATAGTAGCATCAATATAACTATCACATGATAATTTTACTATCTAGAGTGCTAGAAGGGTTAGATATATAATCTGATTATTTTTATAGAATCTCCTTCTAGTATACTTTCTACCTGTTTCATATCCAAAACCACATTAGTATCAAAACTATCTAAGTACCTTATTTTATATGTCATTTATATACATATCTTAGTTGTACTTTCCATATTTAAATAATCTCAGCTTTACGTATGCAACATATACTTATTTTTGATTTTAGCATCTAATTGGAAAGTTATAAATTTGATTATCACCCTTGTGCCATTTCATTTATATATTCTTAACCCTATATGCCCCAAGTTATTATTGTCATATACACCTCCAAATTAGGGTTTAAAATACCAATTCCCCTTACATATGATTAAAAATATCATCACTACAAGGTAAAGGATACATATTATTTATATTTCCCTTATTTGACATTATATAGTCTATGCACAAACAAAGATTCATATACTTATTCTTTAGAAACACCACATTTACTCCCTAATGTGATATACTCAGAAATATTAATCAATTGGATAAAATCTTTTGAAGTTGGGATTTTTGTTTCTGAAGCTTAGTTTTCATCATTCTTTATGTTTATTTGGACAAAGGCTTATATTCTTGAATGATATCAACTAGGAAGTCAAATTATCTTTTTAGAAGGTAGTCCAGTAAAATATTTTAGAATTGCATCATGATTTTCATACAAAAATGGGAAGTATTTAATGGTAGGTTATTTTAGATCTTATTTCTCATATATTTAGGCCATAAATACCTCACAACCATTTCATTGATATTTTTTAAAGCTGAATGGTTATTTTTCTCTTAGTTTAAATTCCTTTTTCTCTCCTCTAACAAGATATTGATCCCTCAAATAATCCAAACACTCCATTTTAATTTTCTACATGACACCACCATAAAAATTATTTTTGCTTTCCTCCACTAAGAATTGAATGCATGAAATTTATATAATTGGATAAAAATGGTTTTCGTAATAGATAGTGTCTCCAAACCTATAAGAAATGCACTATCACAACCAATTATAAATCATGAGGGGTATACTTTTATTTACAATTGTTAAGTTTATGACATAATTAATATAGGAATTATACTTATTGGAACATTTTTCCTACCAGATCATTCCTTGAAGCATTAATTACTACCACAAAATGGCTATTTAGATCAAGAGTACACAAAATTAGAGTAGATATGAGCATTTTCTTCAATATTTTGAAAGTCCTATTCACACTTGTCATTCCATAGGAAACATTACTTTTTTATGAGAGAGTGATGTGGGTTAGTGATCCTTAAAAACATAGGTATAAATTTCATATAATACCCCATTATACCCATAACAATATGCACCTCTTGAATGTTTATAGGTTCCCAACATTCCATAATGCCTTTTGATTTCCTAGGATATATAGAAATCCCTTTGTAAAAATGATATGTCCAAAATATTATACTCTATATTAGAAGAAAGCACACTTTGACAATTTTCCAAATGGTTTATGTTTTCTTAAGAGTTTTAAAACCACATTTAAGTGTTTTAAGTGTTATTATTCATCCTTGTAATATATTATAACATCAACTATGAATATGAAAAAAACTAATCTAGGTATTCCTTTAATGCATTATTCATAAGATTCATGAACATTACATGTGCAAATTAGTTAGCCCAAATAATAAGAATGTAAACTCATAATGTTTTTACAATATCTTTAATGTCATTTTTCGAATGACTTATTCCTTTACCCTCAACTGATGTTATCTTTCTTTAATATCAATTTTCGAAAAGACCAATTACCCTTGCATTCAATCTAAAATGTCATCAATGCAAGGTAAAGGATGTATATTATATTATTCCCTTATTAAATATTCTATAGTTTATGCACAAATGGATATTCCCATCCTTAATATTTAAAAACATGACATTGTACTCCCCAAGATGATACACTTAGCAATATGATTCCTTTAGATAGAATCTCTCAAATTTGGGATTTTTTTTTCTTGATGCTTAGTTTTCATCATTCTTTATGGTTATTTGGATAGAGGCTCATATCCTAATGATATTAATTGATAAGTCAAATTACCTTCTTGGAAGTTAGTCTAGGTAAATCTTTTGGAATTACTTCATTATTGTCATACAAATATGGTAAGTCTTCAATGGTAGGTTCTTTAGGATATTTTTTATCATATATATTGGACATAAATACCTCACAACCCTTTCATTGATATTTCTTTAGCTGAATGGCTGAAATTTGTCTTAGTTTAAATTCCTTTTTATATCATTTAATAAGATATGGATTCCCCAAATCATACAAAAACTTTACTTTTTTTTAAATAGCCAACTTTTTATCTATGCATCCAAAGCTAATTTACCCCTAAGATCACATTATATGACCCTATAAAAGTTTCATATAAGTCTAATATAGTAGTGAAGCTGGGTAATTTCACTTTTGATTATACTAAACATTTATAAACCTTAAATTTTAATTTGTTTTTATATTGCATGATCTATGTATTGACCATATGTGGAGGTTTTATAGTTAGGTTATTATGAAAATTTAAATAAATAAATCATTCAATAACTCCAATATATGTAAATATTAAAACTAAAAGATGAAATAATTTAATTGATACTTATATAGGTGAAATGTGGAGATCACCTTGACAGTTGTCACCTATTGCATGAATTCATTTGTGGAACATACCTATTAAGATGATGAAGAAGGCTTCTAAAAATTTTTACTAGTTTTACATGATAGTGAATCCTTTGCATAATGGTATCTTTATGTGGAATATTGTCGTTATAAAATTTATCAAATGTTTCTTTGAATCCATAAACCATTTCATTATATGGTAGTAAATGTTATTCTTTGGTTTGGTAATGAATGGAAACCTAATTAAAAACAAAATAATAATCACCAAAGACTTGAATGTACTTGATATGAATATTTTATGCTATTGATAACGTAACTATCAAATCTTCATATTCTAACATATTATTAGTGCAAGACAAGGATAATCTATAAGATAAAGGCATGTGTTCTACTTCAGTTGTGTAAAATATAATTCCAACACCCTCTCCCTTTCTAATTCTATATCTTATCAAACTTGAGATCAAACTCTATACATTAAATGATGGAGTTGTAGTTAATTGATCGGCTACAACTTTTTATTTTATTGATTTTTCGGATACAAACTTGAGATCAAACTCTATAAATTGCATTACCCATTTTTCAATGCAATCAATAAGTTGTGTTTTTTTTTTAATATGTAAATTTAATGGATCTTATTTAATTACAACATGAACTTAATTATTTATAAAATAATGTCATGGTTTTTATGTAGTAAAACCAAAGCTAAAAATTATTTTTCCACTATTGTATATTTGCATTTATAATCAACCAATTGGAAAATGATATAATATATTAACTATTCTTTATGATCATCACCATATTTTGATAATAAGGATCCAAGTTCTTGATGAGTGGATGAGATATAGAGAAGCATTATTCTATCTAGAATAGAAGGCATGAAACCTGGTGGGTTTGCTAAATATTCTTTGATTTATTTTTTAAAAAATTGGGAAATGTCATCCCATATAATTTTTATGTCTTTTTTTAGCTAATGTGTGAAGGGATTTTTTTTATCCAAATAAGAAATGAAGCATGGGATAGCCTCAATTTTGTATTGAAAACATCATAATTATTTTAGGTTAGTTGGTGGTGACATTTCAATAATAGATTATACCTTTTTTGGGTCAACCTCAGTTATTCGTTGATATATAATGTACATGAGTAGCTTTCAGGAATACACTCTAAAAAAATATTTTTGGTGGTTTAACCATACATTAAATTTTTTTAATAATTAAAATACATTTCATAAATCTATAGCATGGTCTTAGAGACATTTGGATTTTCCACATAAAGTATCAACATAATCTTCAATAGTTTTATGAATAAAATCATGAAATATATGAATGATGGCACTTTGATATGTTTTTACCATATTTTTGAGTCTAAAATGAATGAACATATAATAAAATATTCCTCATGTAGTAGTAAATTTTGGATTTTTTAATCTATTGGGTTAATTTTGATCTAGTTATATCTAGCAAAACCATCCATAAATGAAAATATCTCATATCCATTTATATAATTGACAATCATGTCAATGTTACGTAAATTAAATCCATATTTTTTACAAGCCTTTTTCAAATCCAAGTTCATCCCAAAAGTATGTTATATTTATAATTATTTGACATACATTGACACAAAGTAAGAAAATATATGAGGTCTCATGGTGATGTTCAATGATATTTTCCCTAAGACACATCATGAAATGTTATCAAATCCTTTTATATGAATTTTGGAGGGTTATAAATATTTAGGTCTAATGTCAATTAAATAAAATAAGGATATGTTGAAAATTTTGAATCTAAAACCATTATCCAATAGGACTATTTTAACCATTTTATATCTCATGCATACCTGAATGTATAGTGACAAACAAGAATTTATGAGGTAATGAGGTGGTAAATCTTCTTTTTAATAATAAATATGATGATTCATCTATTTAATAGAATTTAATATGGAAGCCACATATGGAATATT
>JARHVA010004222.1:1047500-1052500 GCA_037957365.1 Torreya grandis | reverse complement strand
CAACAATTTCTAGTCCATGGTTACTCTCAACTCATCATAAAATAAGTTAATGATGAGTAGCAGGCCAAAGATGAAAAAAAAATCCCTTGTAAAATAATGGTTGATATATTAAATAAATATTTTATGTCTATCAAATTTTAAAAAGTCCAGCATGCAAGAAATAAATTTGTAGATGTCATAGATATAGTCGGTTCTCTCCTTGAGATGAAAATTGATTCTTAAAAATGTTAATTTTTTATTGGAAAACTAATGATCATAGTCTATGATGTATCAGAATCTAAAATGGTGTTTGATATTGTTGGTCCCAATTCCCCTTCGTATCACTAAATTTACACTTGCCTTCATGACCACATCCTTTATATATATATTTCATGTAATCAAAGAAAATAATTTATCCAACATAACTCTAACTTCACCCTCATTGGTATCACCCTCTATCATAGTCCAGTTATGTTAATACCATATTAATATGTTTAAATTTAGAAGAAACCAACTTAGTGATGAATGATATTCATGATAAAATATATGGACCATACAATAATGGCATGGTCCTAATGAAAATAATCTGAATAAGATAATACTAGCCTACCATGGGAAAATACACCTGCCAATATGACAAAAAATATATAACATGTTATAAACATTGAGATCTCATTCATGTGCATTCCTAATAAATGCAACCAATCACAACTATGTGTCCCTTTTCTACTTGGGGGATCAATCTAATTGGGAATATAAATCATACTTCCTTTGATTTATAAAATAAATAACCATAGCCATTAATTACTTTACCAAATTTCCCCTCAAATATGTAACTATCGAAAAAAAATACATATTCATCCTTAATCATCTAATTTGTCAGTATGGTATCCTTTTAGCCACTATTAATGAACATGGTAAGTAATTTAAAAATAAATAATTTAAATCCTTATATGACCAATTCCATATCAAAAATAAATGGTCTATGCCCTATTAACCCCAAGGTAGTGGCCAAGCTAATGCATCTAACAAAACTCTCAACAAAATCTTCAAAAATATTATCAATGCCATCGAACATAATTAGTGTATTTAGATCTATCTTGCCTTCTTAGCTTACCTTACCAGTATCCAAACACCCATATAGGAAACATATTATTCTCTTATCTTTTGGTATGAATCCATATTATCCATATACATTGATCTACCATCTTTACACATCTCCATGAAAGATCGGATCAATGATGATGAATACAGAGTTGTATGACTTCATGAGTTAGAATTTGTTGTCAAAAAATGCCTTAATGTGCTAAATAATTTGAAATGATTTCAAATGAAAATAAATATAAGATACAAAAATCATATCAAATCCTAATAGGTTTAAATCTATGACCTTGTCCTAAAAAAAATAAAATAAACATTAATCATAACTATGAAAAGAAAGTCAATTTCAAGTCCAATTATGTAGCTCACTATGTTTTTATTGCCTAATTTAGGTTTAAAACATACAATTTGTCCACAAAATATCTATATAAACTTGATGAATCCATGAATTTCAGGGATGTAAAACACATCTATACTTTAAAACATTATATATACATATATATATATACACACACACACACACACACACACACACACACACACACATATACACACACACACACACACACACACACACACATATATATATATATATATGTATATATGTATATACATACATATATATATATATATACATATATATATGTATGTATATATATATGTATGTATATATATATATATATATATATATATGTATATATATGTGTGTGTGTGTGTGTGTGTGTGTGTGTGTGTGTGTGTGTGTGTGTGTGTGTGTGTGTGTGTATATATACAGTGAAAAAATATCCAAAGGTGAAAACTATTTTTATGGTGCTTTGGAAAAGTACCATGATGAAAAATATTTTATGGTGTCATGTGTAAATATGTTTTCTATAATTAATTTACACTAACATGTAGGCCCACTCCACTAAACCATAGACATATTAAACCATGCATGTAATTGTACCATCATGTGCATACTTCTCACCACTTTTGACCTTGATAAGATTATGAAGGAAATAATAAGACATTTTTTTTAAATATTTTGGTAAATCATAATATTCCTTAGAGTACACTATAATAAAACATTAGAGAGTGACATGGATTATTTAGCAAATGGTTCATATGGGATGTGGTCCTTAGATATTCCCATCTTGAATCATTCAGCCATTTTATCCACTACTATCTCCATCCCCATTGTTAGAACTATCTTTCCTTTTGTTGTTAACCTCATCATTTATTAAAAACCCAAAAAAATATTGAAAATTAGAAAATTTAAAAACATAAAAACCATATATCTTGTTACTAATCCCTTTTAAATCCTTTTTTAACTTTAAATAAATCATTGCATCTTTATTGAGATATATCATTTCTAATCCAAACCCCTAAAATACATTGGTAATTTAAGAAAATAAAATCTATCATTATCATTGATCACCAAATATTACATATTTCATTTTATAGGTGTTGATGTGAGTTTTGAGTACACCAAAGACTTTCACAGGTTTTCACCATTTCATTTTAGGACTAGTGGAAGTGTCTAAGGAATGATTTATAAGGTGTGACTCTCTTATGTAGTCTATAGGAATAACACCACATAACCATATAATCCCACAAGGGAGGTTAAATTAGTAAGTATAATCCCACCCTAAATTTTTATCTACAATGTTGTTATGATAAAAAATCCAATATCTCATAAAAATATAAAATACGGGAAGGATAAAGAAAAAAATAGAATCTATAATTCAACTTGATAAATATTTGGCTCAAATAATATTGTAGAGGATTCAATGTGTGACAATCCATGTTTTTCATATATAGATAAGCATTCAAATAAAATGAAATGTGTAGAGAGAGCGTGAGATAATGATAATAATCATGATTTCCTCTTAAAAGTGTATTCTTTAAATATAAATCAACTAGAACGAACAAATATACCGCATTCTACTCTAAAAACTTATAAAGACATAATTCACAACATAAAATAGAAATAACATATTTAAAATGCAATAAAGAAGGATCAAATAATAACTAACTAAGATTAATAAAATAGATAGGTTACACATTATAATTTACTCACAATAAAACATGTAAGCCTTTACATGAATTACTTGAAGTTTCAAAACACACTCAATATTGATCTAAAAATGAGAATTAATAAGATAAAAATAAAAACAAAGGAGAACCAAATAACATTCTGACATAAATTTTATGTTATTTCCATGCATTCTATTAAATTCTTCCTTCTCATGGTAGCAGACTAGCTAGCAAGACAAATAACCATGTATTTTGGCCATTAAGCTAGAGAGCATCCTAAGAGCAGAAAAAAATAGTGTTCAACCATATTTAAAATGTTTAAAAGATGTATTTATAATCCAATGTCTTTGCCCATTCATACTCATAATGAAAATCTTTGTTACTATACAAAAACATGGATAGAAGAAGACAAAGCTAGAGTCTGCACATAGGATCAGGATGAAATGTTTCACTCATTGGAATTAATCAAACATGTGATAATTTAGTTAATAATTTCTACGGGGACTACCATAAATTAGTTGGATATTAATCATTTGGTTCTTTCTCAGTGTATCTCAAAATTGGGTGATACTAGTGGCATAGAATGTTGTAACTAAGCTTCAATGCTAAAAGGAGCTAAGAATGAAATGAACAACTTAGAATTATGTAAAGAGATTAAAATGGTTTCAAACTGACATAAATACTATGAAGTGTTTCAATTAACTCCATCAATCCTAAAATCCACAAGGAAGTTATGAAAGTTTTTCGAGAGCTATGAATAGATTGAATTCCATGAAGGACCACCAATTATTCCAAATGACATGCATAAGTCATTAAATAAAGCCAAGAGATAAAAAGGGGTCCAAGTACTAGGGGAATTCACAAGGTGTCATGAATAATTCTAAGTCTTAGGGGAGGCTAGAGAGGACTCAAAAATATCAAAAAAACTTAAAAAGACTAAAAGGACATTAAACCTTATTGTTTTAGAGTTTACAAAAAATTGAAGCCAGAGTCTGGTACATAACCTCCATAAATTAATACTAATTTAAAGGACTCTAGTTAGTGAAATAATAAATTTCTAAACAACTAAGTCTACATTTTTTTTTTAAATGAGGTTCCCTACTCTAAAAACAATGGGATGTGTTAACCATAAAAATAATGCATAAAATGCAATATATTTTTTAGTTTGTATGATTCCTTATTAATTTATTGTTATTATTATTTGATTGTGTGTTTTATTATTTATTTATTTTTATGTCGGTCCTACTACATAGTACAAAAATGTCATTATGGCTCTTCATATCATGATGCATCTTATTATATTTGATATTAATAACATTTTTCATCATAGCATCAACACTCATTAACATTCACTCTAACTAACGATCCATAATTAAGATGCATTCACACTAACTAATCATGCATCATGTTAAGGTTAAAACAACTTCAAATATTTCCACCAATTTTTATTTTTTCAAACCCCCTTCATGCCACCAACACCCACCCCTCCATTTTAGCCCCAATTATTTTATTTCAAAACCTCTTCTCATTTTTATATGCCATACATGTCTTTCATACCCAAATTCTATTTTTATGGGGGAATATCCCTACCAACTATACCACGAAATACATCCTGATGCACCTGTTTATTTTTCATTTATTTTACATCCTTTGAAAAGTTACTATTTATTTTAGCTACAACACCCTTTCAAAGAGGGGGAAATGTAGACACTTTAATTCCTCCACATTAATGTTAGAGTCGCTGTTATTTATCTATTATATTATTTATTAGTGTTGGTTAGATAGCGTAAACACAATAACTTGTAAGTTATGTTGATAGATAGTTTTTATAGTTATGTTAACTAGTCTCTATAGTGTATTTATAAAATTCACTCATAATAAGTATATCATCAAATCTAATTCAC
>JARHVA010004222.1:1020000-1040000 GCA_037957365.1 Torreya grandis | reverse complement strand
TAATTAATTCACTTTATATACTTAAGTAAGCACCAAGGGCATGGTACATTAAGATCTATTATCATTTATTGCATCATAGATTCATTTGTATCCCCTCAGATACAAATTTGTTTATCAAGAAGGTAGGCACACATATTGGAATTCTTGTTTTGTATGTACATGACCTCGTGATCACAAGAAGTTGAAATTCACTTGTTGAATAAGTAAATAATGACTTGAAAAAATCCTTCAACATGACAGATTTGGGGCTTCTTTATTATTATCTTGAATTGGAGATATGGCAAAAATATAATCATATTTTTGTCTCACAAATGAAATATGCCAAGATGTGCCTTGAGAAATATGGGATGACAATTGTAAACCAATGTTAACTACGATGGAGAAATGTTTGCAATTATCCCAATTTTATGAGTCACCTAAAATAGATGAAACTCACTACACACAGCTTGTTGGGAGTATCATTTACTTGACTTATACAAGACCACAACTATCATTCAAGATTCATGTAAGAGCCAAATAAATTTCATTGGGTTATAGTGAATCATGTTTTAAGATATTTCTAAGGTACAGTTGATTATTATCTAGAATACAAAAAGAAATCAATTTTTTTCTTATAGGGTTACACAGACTCAGACTATGTTGGATCTATTGATGATAGTAAATCAACCTCAGGGTATCCTTTCATCTTTGATCTAGTTTGATTCCATGGATTATTAATAATAAATCTATAATTTATCTATAATCCATAGAAGTAGAATATCATGCCACACAAGGAGTTATGTGCGAAGCAATTTAGTTACGTGGCATTTTGTCTAACATAGACATTTTTAAAGATCAACTACCAATCCTTTTTTTGATAATTAGGGTTTGTTAAACTTGTTAAGAGTTTAGTATTTCATGAAAATACCAAACCTATTGAGGCCTAGTACTACTATATTTGAGAACAAGTCTTGAACCATCACATTCAGCTCTAGTACTGCCTAATAGCTTCATAAATAGCAAATGTACTCACCAAGTCATTTGTCAAGGTAAAATTTGATCTATTTCATGGGTACATTTGTAAAAACAATGTAATAAAGTGGGGAATGTTATCATAGCTATTATTTATCTACTATATTATTTGTTAACGTTGTTTAGGTAGTGTGAGCATAATAACGTGTAAGTTATGCTAATAGATAGTTTGTATGATTGTGTTAACCATTCTCTATAACATATTTATAGACTTAGCTCCTAATGTACATATCATCAAACTTCATTCAAAATTTACCTAATGATATCATCCATGCATCCTAACTAATTCTAACTAACACCACTATATTAATTAATTAAATACATCATGCAAATTAATTAACCTTATTTATTCCCTCTAGTTACACTTCATGGATAAATAGTAAATTAATCATCATTAATTAGTTAATTAATTTGATGCACACATAATAAATAAATAAATAAATATCCTCACCATGTCATAATCCTATGTTCACTCCTTGATCAGAATGAAAACTCAATTCAGTATGCAAATTATGCAATTAGTTATGGCCATCATTTATGATTTCATATACAAAAAATAAATAAATTAAGTCAAAAATAATCAAATCAATGTGTGCAAGATTTAGACAAGTTAAGTTAACTTCATCCATCCAAACTCAAAGTTTTTAAATCCAATCAAATTAATCTTAATTTTTTATCCTCTGATCTAAAAATCTATAAATTCCCCCTTCATCCTCCATTCTCACAATATATAAAAACATCTATCATCTTTGCAATCAATTAACCATTCTTCATAGGTACATGTTTCCAAAATCTTGCACTGTCCTTTGAATAACTATAATCCATCAAATCATAAGCCTATCCACTCAACAAGGGATATGTTTACTTGATAAGTGCATGTATTTTTTTCTCTCTTTCATTATGTAATTTGAGGTTACATTTGGCTTAGAGTAGGAGCTAGTTTGATATTTCACTCTTTCAAGCTATAAATCTCACATATGCAGTAGCTTTATGTGTTGTAGACTTAATATCACATATATATTTGAATAATTTCATGTATAACCTTGAAAACTAATTATAAAGTGTATACGTGGCTCTTTCTTTGAGTGGAGATGAAACCCCTTTTGAACATGAATTTATTTTCTCAATCTGAGTCTTGATAAATTAAATAATGAAATCTACTTTTAAATCATAAATATAATATTTGATAAGCTCATCATGAATCTATTTGAAACCTTTTATATATTCCAATGTGAATTTAGGAACCATGTTTTTGTGATATTATTATAGGAATGAATCTTATAATCTCTTGAAATTGGGTAAGGAGTCACTAGCTAGCCTATAAAATAAATTTTTGACATCTCTTGTTAGAGTTATATGAAGTTATTTTAGTAGTATGAAGTCATCATTACCCAATTCTCTAAACTAAGGTGTATGTTTAGTTAAAAAAATATAATCATCTCCATGACCCTCGAATAATAAAAATATAGTCACAAAAAAATCCTTCACATATAAATGTTCTCATATAGATCAATTAAGTTATCCTAAAATAACATTATATTTAATAATAGTAAAACATGATCTAATTTGAAAAGTGAGATCAATAATTTGCCTTTGGATATCACTAAATTCATGCATCATAGAGACAATATGACTAGTAGGAATATTTGTGTCTTGGAAAAGCTCACTCATGGGATGTTATTGACCATCTACTAAAAACACTAGTATGAGGGGATGATGTTTAGTATCATGGCATGAATTAGAATTGTATTTTGAGACAAAATAAATGCATACTTTAGAGTCATTGTATATCACATCACATTGAATTTCTAGATAAGTAAAAAAATCACATTGTTTTTCACTAGATTATATTTTTTATTATAAGACTGAGAATTATCATAAGTGATGTTATCATGAGAATAACATTTTATGGATATAGTATGAATTATTTGACAATCTTTGTATAATATTAAATTATCGTAACTTTATAAATCTATTTAAATAGTATCAATTTTTATTTATATATATGACATTACAATACATTCGTTTCCATCCTTTGGTGTTTAAGAGAAAGGAAAAAGACATCATGGTGTGTTACAACATTATTTGTCATGTCTAAGGGAGGATAAATATTATTACAATCTTGTATATCATTCACCTTATTTAAAGTAGGATGGGTAATATCATAGGCATTTATATAATCAAAAAATATGCAATAGGACACTCATTCATATTATTTTTAATTTCTATGCACATGTTATTATTTTTAGTTTTTATTGATTAATGAGGTGTAGTACAGTAGAAACATTAAGAGGTAAAAAAATATGTGCTCATGGTTGATTATTCACATTTTTTCCATGTGATAGACTAAGGGAAATAAGATATTCATTATTAGTATTTTCTTCTTGTTTTGATTTATGAAAATAGAATTTATTGGATAAATAGAGGAATTTGGATCTTTAACTTTTGATTTGGCATGTTCATTTTCATCTTTTCTAGTATCTTCACCAACTTTCCATTCCTTATGATTATCATAACAATAATCATACTAATAACCGGAATCATATCTATCAAACTATATTCATCAATAATATAAGTATCATTAGTAATTGTACAAGTGTAATAATTAGTCAATCCATTGTCATAAGCATAAGGTATAGCATTATTACAGAGGATGAAATCTTTAAGATGATCACAAAAAGGGGTTTCATATGTTTTATCATTTTAATATTTGTTAACCCCAAATAAAGATAATAAAATGAAAAAAAAAGCTACTACTTACAAATAATTGATTGCACCAGAGTAAAAAGGATATCAATAGGTGTGATGTGACAAGATATGTTTGAATTGTATACTCTGAAGTATAATGATCTCAATTGTAAATAGTGAATAAGGCCCAAAGGTTAAGTGACTACACAGGATTCCAATATCCCATAGTTGCACTATCCTATGCTTGAGGTACGTTGAGAGCAACTTCTCAGAGCTAATCAATTACTTGTGCCTTAGAAAAATATAGGGGCAATGTGCTTCCTATGGTAGAAAACTAAAACCTTATGCAGTTATAATAGATTGTGGCATATGTGAAAACTAAAGTCTATGTATATTAATATTTAATGGCTTCAATATTGGAGAATTACCCCTCACATCACTGCTCAGGTAAAACTAGTGACTAATTTACATAGAATGGCAAGTCTTACAAATTTTACAACTATCAAAAGATAAAATTATAGTAAATTACACACACACACAAACAATAAAAGAAAAGACTTTCATGTATAGAAATTAAAAATTCAATACAAAACCTTTCCCTTAAAGAGAAATCCTGTAAAACAACACTCAATCAAATTCTATTGAAAATGATCAATTTTCTCTTTAGTGTATAAGAATCATGAATTTAAACCAAAAAAAAAATTGCAAAAGTAAATCAATAGTCATGCAACAAATAACTTTACCATCATATTTTATCTTATATTTATTATTCAAAATGCTAAAGATACATAAATTTATTGATGTCACTACATGATATCCACAAGCCATGTGTGTTTATTGATGTCCTAAATCTTTTAATGTTTCTCGTTTAATTAAACGTATATATATATACAACTTTGTCAAATGGGATGGTAGATAGATGGTTTTGATTTAAGTTCTAATCCGTACGAAATCCAGAGATTTCTTCCCTTGCAACTTGTTGGTCAGATAATGGCCATTATACTCTGCATGATTATAGTTCTTATATAGCCGGGGATGATCTTCATCAATAAATTGAGGCAACGGACCAAGTTCAACATTGTAACTAGGAGCATGAAATGTTACCATTGATAACCTTTCATTTTTCGGATTTGTTATAGCTCTGTGCTCCACGCTTTTGTATTTTCCGTTAGTTATAACCTGCATATAACACAACATGCTGACTGCTCAGAACAATGTCAAATTCCGTATCGAAATATTCATGGCAATGAAATTCTATCTGGAAAAAAAAAATAGTATACCTCTAGTGTGTCTCCTATATTGATAACCAGAGCGTCTGCAATTGGCTTTACAGAAATCCACTGGTTCTTGTTAAGAATTGGTAAGCCCACGGATTCATCATCTTGCAGTAGCACCGTGAGAGCACTTCCATCAGAGTGTGCACTTAAACCTAAAACGAGATCAGGCCTAGCGCAGGGTGGATAGAAGTTCATCCGAATTGCCTGCACATTTTCTCCAAACATCTCCTCAAATGTGTTGGGCTTCAGACCCAGCGTCTCAGCTATGAGAGAAAGCAAACGTTGGCATAGTTTAAATACCTCCAATGAATAAGCTTCGACTGTATCCCTGCGAAACTCAAGCAAAAACATGCACCTTCAATATCTCCGCTAGTATTGAAAATTCTATGGTTTTAAAAAAACTCCGTTTGATCAAACCTAAAAAAATCTACATAAATGACCTGAAAACTAAGGGTTTAATTGGCCAAAAGTTTTCTTTGCGGATAAATTTGGGCATGGTTGCCAAGGCCATCATGTCGCACCAGTCCAGCTTCTGCTCATCTGAGAAGATGAAACCGTGACCGTATCCCTGGATTGTCCCCGGCATCATTGAATACATCTTTTTTTCTTTCAATGGCAGCTTGAAGAACTCCATCGCCGTCTTCTTTATTCGCTCCAATAGTCCCCGATCAATTCCATGATTCAAGACCTGAAAAAGAAAAAGGAAAAGGTTGTTATGATTCTAAATGGCATACTTTTAAGTTTCGGCTATTTTTTAAGGCAATAAAATAAAAAAGATTAAAACCAGATACGTGAAAGACTTTGTTGTAAAAACATTTTTTACAGGATGAACCAAAGTCGATCTTTATAAGAAGAAAAATTAAAATTAAAAATCTTTAAATGTTACCAATCCTGCTAATGCTAGTTTATAATAATCAGGATATATTTATTTGCATGTATATGAAATATCTAACAGCTTACTTAGTTGGTGAACTCAGAGGAACATATAACTCAGAGATCATAGTAAAAGATAAGTCACATATTTTGCTCACTAACCTGAAAAAAACCCCACTCTTTACAGGCCATGGAAAGTCTTGTCATCTCATTTTGTCTACTGCTATGACCTCCTGATACAATCTTCGCCATGTCAATGACAGGCATTTGAAGGCCATAGCAAGCATTTAATGCTGTGCAACCAACTCTGTCTTGTTGGGGTCGAATGTATCTCTCTGGTACAGCCTCAGGCGTCGATTTTACAAGCTCTTGCACATCATCAATCTTTACCATTGAAGAAGTTGCCATAGCAAGTTCTAGCAACTCTATTTGCCCTAATTACTCTACTGGGTAAACCGAATATAACAACTCTATAATCTTAGTCTTTGATTGGAACATTTGTAGGAAAGGATATATATACTCTGTTGGAGCTTACTCTTTGATTCTATACACAGCATATATTCCTTCTGGTTGTCATCACTGGTAGAAATTCACTTGTCGTTGATTGTATGCACAGCTTTCATTCTCAATCTGATGTTGTCGGTTAGGATTCTTGTACTAAGGCTACAATCTTTTCCTTCTAGGAATATTCTGTCAACATTTTATGGAACATGTTGGACTAGGATTTGACACATTCTCTATGGATAAATAATGTGTAATCATGCCGAGATTGTGCATGGAATTAGGGATTAAATTTTACCCTGCCTGTTATCAAACATTTTCATGATGGTTATTTATTTAACCTGCTCTTCAATTGTTATTATAATAAAATATAGTATATATATTTACAGTTTTTGACTGTCTATCTTAAAGTGGACTTACATTTGACTATATTTTATCAATTAAAAAAAAATTAAATACACTCATACAAGAATCAAATTTAACTTTGTAATGGGATCGTTTTTTTTTATTTTAAAATATTAAAAAAAAATTCAAACTTCCAAAACGTTGAATTGATTACAGAATCTCTGAAAATATCTAACTTTCCATACAATTTCGGTTATAAAATATTCTTTATATTACGGTTCATAATATAACATTAGTTTTCCAATAAAGTTTTGAATAACTGATTTTGAAGTAGGAATGTTATAAAATGTCATAGATAACAAAGTACTAACTTGGCTTCAAGAGGCAACTTTTTATTGACAGAATGCTTAAAGAATGGCGATATTGTAGAACGTCATGATTACAAGATCATTCACATTTTATTTTTATATTATACCAAAATTATTTTAAAGTGTAGTAATACTTTTTAATTATGTTTATAGGGAATTTATAATAGTATCTTAGAATGGTAGTGGGTTGTAATGTAGTGAGTGTATTCATTTTTAAATCCAATCTTAATATCATATTAATTTTTAATAAAAATATAATTTTATACATGAATGTTATTAAAAGTTAGATACTCCCTAAAATTTTATTGAAAATATAATATTATGACACTATTATGACTTAAGAATTTAAAACACATTTTCTAATTTCAATCTGCGCTCCAACATCACATATTAATTTGTTCTGCTGTGGTGCATTAAGGCTATAAACTTATAAATTTATAATATTATGATTATCCATAATACCAAATTATATTCTTATTTTTTCAACATAAAATCAAGTCAAGCCAAAAAACTGTTTTTCGATCTACACAGTAAAATCATTTGTTTTTATTTAAGTTTCATTATTATTTAATTTCCAATGTTAGCATGTGTTTGTAAGAAATCATTTTTGCTTCCATCTAAGAATCCAAAAATATATTTTTAGAGAGGTTGCAACTAAACTCCTCAAATCTATTAAATGTTACTTACAAAATTAGCTTCATATCTATGCTAAAAAAAAAAACTATTATTTGTATGGATTAATGGTTGTGCTGCTATTTTTATCTTAGGTAAGCATGTTAGTGGTATTCGATAATAGAAGAATTATTATTTGGAGATGTCAAGTATGCTTTAGTAACCATAGGGACAATATTTTCTTTAAAATTAATTATATGTAACTAAAAAAAAAGAGCTTTGCTTAAGTTTGTAAAATAAATTTGGTCAACGAGTGAGTTATGGATTTACGTACAATTATTTTTAATAAATTACAATCAAAATGTTTTATAAATGCAATGTAAAATTTTAAGCACACCAACTTATTAATGAACATATGGATTTTCTTTAGTGTTTCTATCTTGGGCAATGTTGAATAATAAGACTTTTTAAATTCATTCCAACTAGATGTATCATATAATAAAAATATAAAACCTAAATGTTTATTGAGTGAAATTTATTATCGATGAATTTGGAATGAACATGATTTTCTAAGGTGACTTTCAGTCCTCAAGCATATTCTTATCAAATATAGGTAAAAGTTATGCATTATCAAGGTATTTTCTAGGGGTGAAACTTGTCCCTTTGACAAGTGTTAAGGCACCAAAACTTGGGTTGGGCGAATAGTTAACTGATACATAAAAACATAGGTCAATTTCTGAAGGCCATAAATTTTTACCCTATCTCCATTTGAGTTTTTCCACGCGTTAAAACAACCATCTCAAAAAAATTGTTACTATCTTAGGCCACACTTTATGCTTAAAAGTGTTTGTGATATTTTTTTGAGGCCATACATGATCACTTAAGTGTTCAAAATTACTGTTTAATTATTTTTTCAAGATTTTTCTATTTTTAGAAAGTGTATATTTTTAGGAATGAATGTTAACTTTAGTTTAAATTATTACTATAGATTAATTTTAGTGTTTAGAATATTTTAAGAGATTTTTAGAGCTACGCTTGCTTACATATGAAACTTACTATAAATAACATTCTTTTAAGATTTTAGAATTTTTTAATTTTTTGTATGTCCACTCTAAATTTGAGTTGAGAATTATTTAATCATGGTTTACATTAGTAACTATTTCAATTTATTCAATATAAATTGATGCAATTTATTATTTCATAGCTTGGCCTATTGATAATTTTATTGTCTTGATAGTTTTTGGTTTCACTATCTAATATCAGAATAAGTTTGAATCTTAGAGGAGTAAGAAATTGTGAGAGAATGAAGAGGTATTACATGGATGAACTGGACTATACAAGAGTTTTAGAGTCAAGTGAAATAATTAATATAGGTTATCACCAATTAGAGAAGAAGATAAGGTGCTAATGAGGAAGACATAGATCATGATGAAAAAAATTAGTAAGAAAAAGAACAAAAAGATCCAACACCATCAATGGATGAGAGGATGGTTTAGAATTTAAAAGGAATAAATGAAAGAATCAAGGTTTATGTTCCGTATTATGAAGGTAGATTAAAATCAGAGGAGTTGATAGATTATATGAATGGCATAAAAAATTTCTTCAAGTGGAAGCCTATGAGAGAAGCCATGAAGGTAAAGTTTGTATGTACAAAATTGAAAGGTCATGCAACAATTTGGTGGGATCATCTGAAGAAAGAGAGACAAAGAAAAGGTAAAGAGAAGATTAATATGTGGAAAAAGATGGATAAAAATCTAAGGGAGAAATTTCTTCATGTGGATTATGTACAAACCTTATCTAGAAGATTTTAAAATTTGAGGTAAAAAAGATCATAGTATACAAGCGTATATGGATGAGTTTTATAATATTTTCATATGAGTGGAGAGTGACGAAATAGAAGAGAAGTTGGTTGAAAGGTTTGTAAATGGTTTTAAATTTTCTATTCAAGATGAATTGAGCATGCATAGAATACTTTGCATGGAGGAGGCTTATCAATTAACTCCAAAAAAAAATTAAAATAGATAGAAATTTAGAAGAACATCTCTTGGTCCAAGAAGAGATAGATCCCCTATAATAAGGGGATGAGGTGGGTTTAATGCCACCAGAGGTGGGTCAAATGCCAATAATGGTGAATAATTATGTGGTGTAGAAAGGCAACATGATAATAGGCAAGGGTTTCAATACCAACAAAGAGGAAGAGGGTTTCAGAGAGGACAAGGTTATGGTGGTGCTCGAGGATGGTTTCCAATTCAGTGTAGATATTATGTTTTTCATAGGTGTGGGGAAGAAGGGCACAGGGTATCTAAATTTCCAAATTATCAAGATTAATAAAGGAGGCAAGAGGATTACCCAAGGGTGAATCGAGTTAAGGCTAAGATAAAAGAGCAAAATATTGAAATTACACTAGCAAATGTTAGAGAAAATCTCATGATGAGAATAATAATGATCATTCCAAGGAAGGAATAAGTGCAGAATAAATAATATGGTGATGCATGTTTGTGATCAAACCTTTTTTAAACAAGATGTATTTTAGGTGGAAAGATATGTAAAGTAATTGTAGATAGTGATAGTTGTGAAAATATAGTTTCTAAAGAAATTAAAGAGAAACTACATTTGCAATGTGAAAATCATCTTAATCCTTATTGTATTTCATGGTTTAAAAAGGAAATGAGGTTATAGTAGATAAAAAGTGCTTAGTCAAGTTTTTTATAGGAGAAACTTATAATGATGAAATATTGTGTGATGTTATTTCAATGGATGCATGACATATGTTACTAGGGAGACAATAGAAATTTAAAATAAAATTAATTTATGATAGAGAAAAGAACATATACACTTATTGGAAAGGTGGTACAAAAGTAGTTTTGTTACCTCTTAAAGGGAAAGATAAGGTAGAAAGCATGTTCTCTACTAAAGAATTTATCCAAGATATAAAGGTGGTAGGTTGTTGTTATGAATTAGTAGTAAAGAATGAAGACACATAAATAGTAAAAATACCAATAGAATTAGCAAGAGTGTTGAATTAATATGAGGATGTTTTGCCTAATGAGTTACTAGATGGTTTACCAACAAAGAGAGATATTCAGCATCACATTGATTTGATTCTAGGATCAAGCTTCCCCAATCAAGAAGATTATAGGATGAGTCCAATAAAACATGTAGAATTAAATAAACATGTTACTAAATTGTTAAGAAAAAATATGATAAGGGAGAGTATGAGTCCATGTGCAACACTATCATTACTAAATTCAAAAAAAATATGGAAGATGGAGAACGTGTGTGGATAGTAGAGTAATTAATAAAATTATAATCAAGTATAGATTTCCTATACCTCATTTAGATGATATGATGGATTTGCTTACAGGATCAAAATATTTTACCAAGATTTATCTAAGGAGTGGTTATTATCATATTAAAATTTGTGAAGGAGATGAGTGTAAAACTACATTCAATTCTAAGAATGACTTATATAAATGGTTCACGATGCCCTTCAGATTATCTAATGCACCTAACATATTTATGAGGATGATGAATATAGTGTAATGAGAATATATTGGTAATTTTATGGTTCTTTACTATGATGATATTTTGTTATTCAGTAAGACTAAATAAGAACACTTACAATATTTGAGAATGGTACTGGATTTGTTAAGAAAAGATAAGTTGTATATAAATTTGAATAATTATAGATTTATGCAGATAATTTGGTATTTTGGGGATTTTTAGTTTCAGCAGAAGGTGTGAAAAATAGATGAAGAAAAGATAAAATCAATTATTGAGTGGCATATTCCAAAAAACATTATAGAGGTAAAAAAATTTCATGGTTTACCAACTTTTTACAAAAAAATATTAAAAATTATAGTAGTATCGTGATACCAATAACAGATTGCATGAGAGGGATGGAATTTTCATGGACTACAGTAGCCATAAAAATATTTAAATTTTTGAAGAAGAATATTACAAAAAGGCCAATTTTGCCATTACCAAATTTTAAGAAAGTGTTTGAGGTTGATTGTGATGCTTCATTAGTGTAAATTGGTGCTATGTTGAGTCAAAAAGGAAGGCCACTAGCATATTTTAGTGAGAAATTAAATTAGGTAAGAACAAAGTATTATGCCTATGATGTTGAACTGTATACAATTGTACAAGCATTAAAAATTTGGAGGGATTACCTAGTGACTAAGGAATTTATCCTATTTATAGATCACGAGTCTTTGAAGTATGTGAACACATAAAGGAAGTTGAATAGTACACATCTAAAGTGATTATCTTTATTGTAGGGGTATACTTTTATCCTAAAATATAAATCAATAAAATAGAATCAAGGAGTTGATGGATTAAGCAGGTGAGTATCATTATTAACTAATATGGTGAGTGACATAGTTGGATTTAAATCTATCAAAGAGTTATATCATATTGATATTTATTTTGTCAACGTGGTTGAGTAATGTAGGAATCCATTAATAGGTGGGATAAATACTATTCATGGTGAGTACCTTATATAAGAAGGTTATCTCTTTAAAGGGAAATAGTTATGCATTCTAGTTGGGTTTCTATAAGATAATATAATAAGAGAACTACATAGTGGAGGTTTGGCTGGACATTTTCATAAGATGAAGACAATAGTTTAGTGGAGGAAAAGTATTTCTAGCTAAAAATGAAGAGAGATGTGATAAGGTATGTTTCAAGGTGTAGGATATGTCACATGGTTAAAGGACATGCATAAAATACTAGACTATACATGTCATTACCAGTTCTAAGAGGACCATAGATAGATTTGAGTATGGATTTTATGTTGGGATTGAAAAATACACAGATAGCTAACTATTTAATTTTTATTATTGTAGAAATTTTTTCTAAAATGGTTCATTTAACTGTATGTAATAAAACTAATGATGCCACTAGAGTTTTAGAATTATTTTTTAAAGATATTTTTAGATTGTATGGTGTTCCAAAAACTATTACTTCAGATAGGAACACAAAATTTCTAAG
Source organism: Torreya grandis (assembly GCA_037957365.1). Lineage (NCBI taxonomy): Eukaryota > Viridiplantae > Streptophyta > Pinopsida > Cupressales > Taxaceae > Torreya > Torreya grandis. The sequence continues at coordinate 1,027,333 of JARHVA010004222.1, read as the reverse complement.
TCATTTTTTTAGGACTCTATGAAAGAAGATGGGTACTAAGCTACAATTTAGTAGTGAATATAACCCATAAATAGATAGATAGACATAAGTTATGAATAGGAGCTTGGTAAATTTATTGAGATGTATAGTGGGAGAGAAGCTCAAGTAATGAGACTTGGCTTTACCACAAGCTAAGTTTATATATAATGGTTTAGTGAATATATCAATAAGAAAGTCACCACTTCAATTTTTTTATGGGAGAAATCCTATGGGTATTTTTGATTTGGTAAAATCACCAATTGTATATCAAATTAGTGATGATGTAGAAGAAATTATAGAGCATATGTAGCAGTTATAAGGAGTAAAAATAAAGTTACAAAAAAAGTAATGAAAAATATAAAGCAACAAAATATGTCAGAAGAAGATCCAAGATATTTGAAGGAGAGATGGTAATGGTTTATTTGAGGAAAGAAATATTTTCAAAAGGCACATACATGAAGTTGAAGTACAATAAAATTGGTCCATGTAGAATTGTGAATAAAATCAATGATAATGTTTATATGGTGATTTTACCATATAATTTTTATATCTCTAAAATATTTAATGTTTCATATTTATATGAATTCCATGGAGAAAATGGTGAAGGTGACAAAGATGAAGAAGTATATTGGTAGCAGTATGTTCTAAAGAAGAAGGAAAAGGTCATTTAATTTTGGATATGAAGATAGTGAGCACAATGCAAGGAAATTATAATAGGTATTTTATACAGTGGGAAGGACTATAGAAAAAAGACAATAATTATATCATAGAATGGGAGGTAAATAAGATTAATAAATAAAAATATAAGCAGTACAATTAGGTCATCTCACAATACATGAGTTATTTTTAACTAGAGGAGAATGATATGTTAGTATAGGATATAAGTTTAGTTTTACATTATTTTTAGGTTATTAGGTATAACTAATTATGTTATGTGAGTCTATGATATAGATAATTTATCTTCTATATTCCTTCCTTCTTGAATAGTTGGTTAGTTAATCTAGGTAAAATGTTGTGTATATATTATACTCTACTCATCAAAATAAATCAATTAGTTATTTTTATCTAATAACAATTAGAGTATCAGAGTAGCTGAGAAGGACCTACAACCTATGTAGAGGATGGTTCAATGACATACAACAAAAATCCTATGAAACCACCATTGAAATTTTATCCAATGGTGCAAAAAACCTCTCTATTGTGACTCTTGTAACCTGAGTGACCTATCTACCTGCTTGGTCAAAGATTTTTGAGTGAGTGAGGGACATAATCATTACCATGTAGTAAAAAATAAAGTGTAGCATAAAAGAGAATCATGATGCTAATTACTCCCTTGACATCACCAGATTTGACCTCAATTCCTTTGATCCTAGTCTCTTTCCTACAGATCCAAGCAAAGGAGAAAGGCTACTACAGTAACAATATCATATAACTCTAGATCATAAGAAAGGGTAGCCTACAAATTGAAGCGTAGTTGTTAAGATAAGACCCAGATTGAAGAAGATTGTTATTTTTTTCTAGTAGAGATAGCATTGAGCTTTTGAAAAGAAATGCCCTCACTAAAGGTAGCCAAGTTTGAATACATGTAACATAACAACCTATTAATGTTGTTTAATAAGGATAAGACTATCCAAAAAGGAGATAGATCATTTGAACCTAAGTAGAGCCATGACCTAAAGACAAGAGGATAAAGTGATTGAAAGAGCCTGCAGAACTAAGATATGAGTGAGACCACTATGTATGTCAAATGTGAAGGATAGCATTGGAATAAATAAAAGCTACCAAGGAGACTTGTAGGTTGTGAAAAACCATCATGATGCTTAGGATATCTTTGATTTATACTCTTCCTTACTAGAATCCTTTCATGACTGTGGTAACCTTCAGTTCGATGAGCTAATCTGGAAGGACTTCTTGAATATTTTTTATTTGATGTATGCTACCAAAAAAGGAAAATACGAGTATAAATTGAAAATGGATATGATGTCAACTATGAATACAAGGTTGATCACCCCAGAAAGTGTCCCTACATCTTAATATGTAATTATCCAGATCATCTCCAAGATTGATTTTCTTACTAATGAGTGAAAAGAATTATAATTCTCTCTCATATAAATAAAATAGAATATTTTTATTTACAATGTCTATTCCAAAATTACTTCTAACAGATGCCTAAATTATTAAAGGGCCAAATTGTGCAACCTAAAAAATGAATATGCATACCATCCTTCAGTTTAAAGGACTATGGGTCATCATGACAAGAATTGTGTAGGTTCTTACTGATCCTAATGCTCTCACAAATTATGAAATAGATGATGCTAAAGCCTTGATAATAATTATGCTAAGCATCACTAATGATGTGCAGTCACATGTTAGGGATGCAGATAAAGCAAAGACATCATGGGATAATTGAGTGACCATCTATGAGGGAAAAAATAAGACTAAAGTCCTCCATCTAGAGTTGAGACTTCACACACTCTCTATAGAGTCTGATGAGAAAGTCAACAAATTATTACATTGGATGGTTGAGCTATGAATGAAATTTTTAGCACTTGATGATATGGTAGATGACTAAATCTTGATCTAGATCACCTTGAGATCACTTCCTTCCTAATTCATAGTGTTCATCATAATGTTGAATATCTCCAAATAGATAGTGTCATTTAAAGAACTCGTGAACCTATTACAGAAAGAAGAAGACATAAAATTACTCCAAGATGAGTTGAAAGATAAAACTCTAATCTTGAAGTAGAAATGAGGTCAGAAGTATCACAAGGGACCTCTAAAGATGTAACTAAAGAAACAATAGCAACAAAAATCTTGACATCATCATAAATTAGAAAAGTCAAAGAATTGGTATCACATTTATAAAAAAACACTCATGACATAGAAAATTGATGGTATAATTCCCTGAAGCAAGGGTCTTCTAATAAATAAATCACATCAGGGCATGATGATTCATAAAAATCAAAAATATGTCCTCACTAGTGGGAGTAAAAGGAACATCTTAGAACTCAACAAGATGATGGATTTGATGAGGAGACCCCTAAAGAAGATAATTATAGCACACATATGAACTTAGTGATATTCTCCCATACCTCATAACCCATGAGGAATATCTAGTTGATAGACCCAAGTGCCACTAAACACATGTCAGGCAATAAGAAGCTATTTGATTCATTGATAGACTAACTCACTGGGGATTAGGTTAGGATCATTAATGATAAATAATATGTTGTATAAGGAATAGACCAAATCACCATTCCTCTTGAAATATGAAAATATACACTCTTAAAGGTACTGTATGTTCCTAGATTAGAATCCAACCTCTTATTAGTCAGTCAACTTTTGAATCATCATCCAAAGGTGGAGTTTTTTGTTGATAATGGCATCAAATCCTGCTTGATCTCATGACAAGGTATGGTTCTTTCTAGAGCATTTTTGAAAGATAAATTATTTGATTTAGATGTTGTTTCATCTTCTACAGTATTTATATCTACCTTTATGATAAAATATACTACTCTTTGGCAGTACGATTATTGCCATCTATCTATTAGATATTTTTACTAGCTGAGTTCAAAAGGGATATTACATAGACTTCCCAAGTTGTCTAGTTCCTTGCATGTTTACCCTAGATGTCTTGTAGGTAAACAACATAGGGATCCATTTAAGGAAAGCCCCTTTCATGCCAAAAAACATTTAGAGGTTGTTCATACCATTTTGAATAGACTATTACCATCTTCATTTTTAGGATACAAGTACTTCTAATTTTTTATGGATGACTACTCTCAAAAGACATGGGTGTTTTTTATGAAGAAGAAGAGTAAGACCCTTCATCATTTCTAGGTCTTTTATTAGCAATTTGCGAAGGAGATCAGATAACCTCTTTTTCTCTTCCGATCAGATCAAGAGAAGGAATTCATATCAAAGAAGTTTTTAGCATTCCTAAACCAATAATACATCAAATAAAATTTGACTACTCCATATATACCCCAGTAGAATGGAATTATTGAGTGACACAATCACATAGTAATGGAAATGGCTTGTTGCATGATGTCAACAATAAAGTTGGAGAAATGATATTAGGAAGAAGCAGTCCAAATAGTTAGTTATCTTCTCAATAGGGTACCTACAAAGATTTTAAAGGACAAAACTCTAGAAGAGCCATCAATTTTTCATTTATAATTGTTTGATTTCATAACATATATGCATGTCTCAACTCATAAGAGAAATAAACTTGAGATAAAAATGATCTTATGCATCTTATTGGGCTATAAAACTACCTCAAAAGCATACAATCTCAAGGATCTTGACATGAAGAAAATATATGAAAGTAAAGATGTGGTTTATGATGAGTCATCCTTTGACTCAGTGATGCAAAAAGAAGAATTAACACCAACTACCTCTCACCAATTCCTCTCTAAGTTAGATGAGATATAAGGGGAGTTGTATGTTAATATTAGAGAATTATAAAATCCACTAGGTAGTTCTTCACACTATCAAAGTAGTTTTTCACATCATTAGTATAGTTCTCATCTGAAGTGGGTACAAAGCACCGTTAAAGACTCCCATGTGAAATCTCCCTAGAATACTTCATCTAGAGTTAGAATAAGGAGTCAAAAATAAATGAGGTAAATTTTTCCCTCATGAATATAGTACTTGATATCTCTAAACCTAATAATATTTGAGAAGCACTAAGTCAACCTTAGTGGTAGAAAACAATGGATGATGAGTATGACTCACTCATGTAGAATAGGATTTGGGAACTTTTAGATCTTCCTATAGATATTAAACCCATATGCTGAAAATGAGTTTTCAAAACTAAATATAAGGTAGACAGATCCATCGACAAGCATAAAACACAACTTATACCAAAGGGATATACTCAAAAAGAAGTCATTGACTATGAAGACACCTTTACACCCACTGCAAAGATCAAGACCATTAGAGTTTTTTGCACACTGGCAGCACAAAATGGATGGAAACTTTAGTAGATGGATGTCAAGAGTATTTTCCTAAATGGCAATCTCAAAGAAGAAGTAGACATGACCCAAATAAAAGGATTTATTGATAAAAACATATTAACAAGGTATGGCATCTCATCAAATCATTGTATGGACTAAAACAAGCTCTTAGGGCATGGTACATCAAGATACGTGATCACCTTTTACAGTATGGTTTTACCTGTAGCCCCTCAAATTCCAAATTATACATAAAGAAGGTAAGGTAAAAAATCATCATTCTTATCTTGTGTATTATTGATATTGTGATGACTATATGTTCAAAATATTAGGTTGATATTGTGAAGAATGATTTTAAAATATTCTTCAACATCACTAATTTGGGGATAATCCATTATTAAATTGGCTTGGAGATATGGTATAAATAGAATGACATTTTTATCTCCTAGATAAAATATGCCAAGATACTCTTGGAAAAGTATAGAATGTTAGATTGTAAATCCTTTTCAACACCAATGGATAAAGGTTTAGAACTCTCTAGATTCTAGGACTCACCTCAAATGGATGAAACTATCTACAAAAAACTCATTGGGAGTCTCATCTACTTGACCTAGACTAGACCAAACATATGTTTTACTATGAGCTATCTCTGTAGATTCATACAAGAGGCCAAAAAATGTCTTTGGGTTGTATCAAAGAATGTTTTTAGATATGTTAAGGTACACTTTATTTTTTTTTAGAATACAAGAAGAATACTTAGCTATTATTATACGGATACATCGACTCAAACTATGTTGGATCTATTGATGATATAAATTCAATGTCAAGATACATATTTCACCTCAAAGCTAGGTCGATCTAATGGATTGGTAAGAAGCAAAATGTTGTTTCTCTCTAATCCACTAAGGTAGAGTATCACACCACACATGGAACTGTGTGTGAGGTGATATGGTTATGTCACATCCTATATGATATGGGCATTAATGAAGAGAAGCCACCTATTCTTCATTATGATAATAAGGGTGTGTTTAAGCTTGTGAATAATCTTGTTTTTAATGAAATAACCATGCACATTGAGGTTAAATGTCACTACATTGGAGAGCAAGTCTTAAACCACCACATCCAGCACCAGTACTATCCAACCGATGCACAAATATCTGATATACTCACCAAATCCCTTAGAAAGGTGAAATTTGAGTTATTTAAGGGGTACATTTGTAAAGATAATGTAATAATGGGAGAATGTTAGCATCGCATATAAGTTTAGTTTTAAATTATTTTAAGGTTATTAGGTATAACTTATTCTATTTGTGAGTCTTTGATATAAATAGTTTATATTCTAGATTCCTCCCTTCCTAGATAGTCGGTTAGCTAATTTAGGTAAAATGTTGTGTATATATTCTACTCTTCTCATCAAAATAAATCAATTAGTTCCTTTTGTCTAATAACATGATGGAGAAAAAAATAGGCCAACTTGTGGATGCCATGAATTTTGACCTATAGCTCTATTTGAGCTCTTCCACATGCCAAAATGATCATATCAAAAAATTTGGTTCTTCCCTAAATGGTGCTTTCCACTTATAGGTATGTTTAATATTTTTTAAAGGTCATACGTGATCATCTAATGGTCCATAATTACCATTTAATGATTTTTTTAGAATTTTTATATTTTTAGAAATTTTATATATTTAGGACCAAATGTTAACTTTAGTTGAAATTTATTGAATAAACTAATTTTAGTGTTTAGATTATTTCAAGATATTTTTAGAGCTACACTCTCTTGCATGCAAAACTTACTAAAAATAGTAGCTATTAAAAATGATATTTTTTTTAGATTTTAATTTTTGCATGTCAATTCTAAATCCAAGTTGAGGTTTATTTAATTATGGTTTGGGTTTGTAATCAATTTTATTCATTCAATATAAATTTAAAAAAAATATATTATTTTAGATCTTGGCCAATTGGTAATTTTATTATCGTGATAGTTTTCAATTTCATTATTAACATAGAATGTGTTTTTCAAGTTTCACCTAAATTATGAAACATAGTATTAAAATTTAGAATATATCATCATAAATAGATAATTTTATGCACTCAAATTTATCCTAATTTAATGTCTTTTTATAAATCATCCAGTATTTTTTACCATAAATTATTGTTATAACAGTTTTTCCTGCCAATATCTTCACCTACAAGTGTAGAATAATGTTTGTATGGATAATATAAATATAAAATAAACATTTGAGTATAATAAAATATATGTGCATATCTAAATGTCGAACTATTTATAAATTTTAATTTGACATTTAGACATGGACATATATTTTCTTGTACTTTAAGTTATATTTTATATTTAT
>JARHVA010004222.1:885000-1015000 GCA_037957365.1 Torreya grandis | reverse complement strand
ACTATTATATGAAAACTCAATTTGTGGTAAAGCCAAGTCCCATTACTTGGGCTTCTCATCATCCATGCATCTCAATAAATTTTCCAAGTTCATGTTTACAACTTCTATCTATCCATTTATTTGGGTGGTATTCACTACTAAATTTTACTAGAGCCCTCACCTTCTCCCACAAAGTCCTCCAAGTATGAATTATATATTTTGGGTCCCAATCTAATGTAATGGTTTTTGGAATACCATGTAATCTCATAATATCCTTAAAAAATAGTTTTGTAACTCTATTGACATCATTTGTTTTCTTAGATGAAATAAAATGATCCATCTTATAAAATATATCTAAAATAATAAAAAAATGAATCGTTACCTCTTTATGTGTTTGCTAATCCCAACACAAAATCCATACTCAAATTTATCCATGGTCCTCTTGGATCTAGAAATGGCATGTTTATCACTATCTTTTACACATGTCCTTTTGTCACCTGACATATTCTACACCTTAAAACTTATATTATCACATATCTCTTCATATTTGACCAAAATTATTTATCATCCACTAAAGCTATTGTATTAATCTTACCAAAATGTCTACCAAAACCAACATTATGTAATTCTCTTATTATATTATCTCTTAGAGACCCAATTATAATATATACTTATTTCCCTTTGAAGATTTAACCATCCTATATAATATACCCATCTTAAACATTAATTATTTCATCTATCAATGGATTCCTACATTGTTCAACTATCTTGACAAACTATGGATGAGTATCATATACTTAATAAATTCAAATCCAACTACTTCACTCACAATAGTAGTTATCAACCCCACTCACATGCTCAAAGAATCATCTACCTGATGATGTTTTCTTGATTTTTGATTTAACCCAAAAGTATAACCCTAAAAGAAAGACACCTAGTTTGCATGGCAACTATTTAATTTCTATTCAGTGTTCACATACTTTAAAGCCTCATGATTAGTAAACATGATAATCTCCATATGTAAAAGGTAATGCTTCCAATGTCTTAATAATTTTATTATGACATAATATTCAAAATCATACATAAAATATTTTTTTCTTACCTCATTCAATTTCTCACTGAAATATCTTATCGGTTTCCCTTATTGACTCAACATAACACCAATTCCCATAAATGAGGCATCACAATCAATCTCAAACACTTTGCTAAAATCTAGTAATGTTAAAATAGACTTTTTAATAGTTGTATTCTTCAATAAATCAAATATTTATATTACTACCATTTTCCATGCAAATTATTTTCCTTTCATACAATTTATTATTAGTGCAACAAGACTACTAAAATTCTTAATGAACTTTCTATAGAAAGTTATTAAATCATAGAAATTTCTTACCTTTTTGATGATCTTTGGGATGTTCCACTCAATAATTACATTTAAATTTTATTTATCCATTCTTACACCATCTTCTAAAACTAAAATTCTTAAAAATACTACATTGTTTTGTATAATCCTGCACTTTTTCAAATTTGCATAGATCTCGTCATTTCTTAACAATTAAAATACAATTCTCAAATGTTATACATGATCTTATTTAATCTTACTAGATATTAAAATATCATCAAAATAAACCACCACAAATTTACCACTTTATTCTCATAGCACTATGTTCATCATCCTCATAAATGTGTTGGGTGCATTACATAATCTAAATGCCACCACCATCCACTCATAAACCATCTCTAGTATTTAATATTATTTTTAATTCATCTCTTTCATGAATCTAAATTTTTTAGTATCTACTCCTTAGATTAATATTGGTAAAATATTTTGATCCAATAAGAACATCTATCATATCATCTGAATAATGTATAGGAAACCTATAATTCATTGTAATTTTATTGATTTCTCTACTATCCACACATATCCTCCACCCTCTATTTTTATTTAGAGTTAACAACACTGGTGTTTCCCTTGGACTCATGCTCTCTCTTACTACACCCTTCATCACTAATTTTTTAACCTATATATTAAATTATGCATCTTTTATTGGACTCATCTTATAAGCTAATTTATTAGGTAGAGCTAATCCTAGAATCAGATTAATATGTTGTTGAATCTCTCTCCTTGGTGGTAAAACATATGGTAACTCATTAGGTATAACATCTTCATATTATTTCAACATTTTTGTTGATTTTGATAGCACTTGCACCACTTTTATGTCTTCTTTCTTTGCTACTAACACATAATAGCAACCTACCGTATTCATGTCTTTGATAACTTTTTTGGTAGTCAAAATGTTTTCATCTTACCCTTCTTCTTTAAGAGGTAACAAAACTACCTTTATACCATCTTTACAAAATCTATACATTTTCTTTACTTCATCATGAATTACTTTTTTATCAAATGACTATGGCCTTCCCAATAACATATAGTAGGCATCGATTGGTAGAATATCAAACCATATCTCATCCTTTTAAATTTTACCTATACCAAACTTAGTCAAGATACTTTTATCTACTATAACTTCATTTCTTTTATTAAACTATGAAATATGATAAATATTAGGATCATTTTCATACTATAAACCTAGTTTCTCATTCATGACTTTAGAAACCATATTTAAACAACTACCGCCATCTATAATTACTTTGCATATCTCACCTCTTCAAGTACACCTTATTCAAAATATATTTATTCACATCCATCCATCATCATCTTATTTATTATGCACATGTTCCTTCCTTAGAGAAATCACTATGCTTCTCATCATGAGTTTTTTTTAAAGATCTTATGTTGTAACTTTAGTATTTTGCTCTTCTATTTCAGATTCAACTAAATTTGATCTTGGATAATCCTTTTGCCTTCTTTATTGATCTTGGAAATGTAGACACTCAAATGCTATATGCCACTCTTCTCTACATCTATAATAAACATAAGACACGTGTTAATTTATAAACCATCCTCTATAACCACCATATCTTCATCCTCTCTAAAATCTTCTTCCTCTTTACTGGTATTGAAACCCTTGTCAATTATATTCTTATATTTTTGCACCACGTGACAATTCTTCTTTAATGGTATTAGATCCACCTCTATTTTTATTAAATCCGCCTTATCTACGTATTATATGGGATTGTCCTCTTCTCGGACCAATAGATGTTCTTCTAAAATTTTGTCTATTTTATTTTTATTCTAAATTCAAAGACAATTGATAAACTTACTCCATGTAATGTATCTTATAAATGCTTAATTCACCTTGAATATAAAACTTCAAACAATTTATATAACTTGTTTTATTATAATTAATATATGACAACATAATATTATTATAGTGTATTTAATCTATTTTTCTAGTATTCAGCTCTCTATGTTGCCAATAGAGGTATTAGAGCTTAATATTTAGTCTTGTGCCTATAATGGAGGCCTATGTAAAGTTTTAGTGAGTGATCAGGGGAAACAACTTTGCTATTTCTAATCAACCTAATCTATGAAAAAAAAATTGAGTATTACTTATTCAATTGTATCAAATACATTTATTATTTTTTTTACATGCTTCTGCTCTTAATGTTATTTGCCATTCCATCTAGTATTTATCTTTCTCATTTACTATTTCAAGTCATCCATCGATCCAATCATGATATAAAATCCTCTCTATGTATAAATGGTTCATTTTTTATATGGGTAACATGTTAGTAAAGATAATTTAATTAGTGGTCCTATCTATTTCACATCAAGTGCCATGGCATCACAGTCAGTGTGTAGCCATATTATTATTACTATGCAGCTATGTCTATCTAACTAGAATACATCTAAATATCATATACTTTACAGTCTTCACATCACCTTTGCTTGTGTATTTGGATTTACCTAAATTTCAAAATTTTATACATTATCAAATTGAAAATAAATCCCATGAAAGTATTGGTTTAATTTACATGTCACAATCAGATTAGGTGCAATATTTTAATTCTCCCATTTCAATATGAGCTCGACCCTCAGCTCTATGATGGTTTTAGGCATTGACTAGCTATACCATTTTTATGCTCTCTAATTTTATAAATGTGGCAATTGACCTTCCTCTATAGGTGTGTTTCTACCTCCACTATATAGCTCACATCAATCTCATGATGATTTGGTTGTTGAAATTACATGTTGACTTAGGGAAAAACATATATAAGTGTGGTCAAAATAGGTTTTGAGTCACATCATTTATTTTTTAGATTTAGTTTTTTTTAAATTTTAGTAATCTATTTAGAATTAAATCTTTAAGTCATTATTTTTATAGTTAGTAGAAAGTAATTAAATATTACTGTCTAGACTATAGTTTGTTTAGTCCTTACATGTCTTTATAAATAGTGTCCAATTATATATAGTATTTTGGTTATTTAGTCATAAAAAATTTAAGTGTCAATATTTTGTTTTGGGTCCATTATTGATATTATACAAGTCAAAAATATCTTGTACATATACATTATCAAGCAAACCTAACATCCTGAGTCATATGTGTTAGTGGGAGAGTTTTGTCTTAAAATAAATGACATCCAAGGCTTGATGTTCAAAGCCATATTTGTTGAATAAGAAACAAGATATTGGAGGTTGGAGGATATACAAAGGCTAGAGGAGAATTGGCATCCTCTCATGAATCATCTACAATGGGGTCATAACATTGTTATGGTGACATATTTTAGTGTGTTTGTTTTATGTTGTGTGTGGTGTGTTTTTATTATATAGTGTAGTTTTGAATAAAATATTGATAATTATTTTCTAGTTTGGTACCTCCTAATGAAGAACATTATGGGGAGAAAAATCACTAAAGTAGAATTTGGTTCTTATAAAAATGTGTTTGTAAATTTAAAAACCCACCAAAGTGGTCGAGACATCTTACCACCTCTAGGTTCATGTTCAACCTACAGTAAAAACCATATGGGTTTATGGTAATCCAAGAAACCATCGAAGGTTTCAAGAAGAGAGATATACTCCTATCACTTCAAAGTTTTTGGTAATCTTGTAAGTAAAAACCAAGGTGCTACCAAGTCCATGAAGCCATAAATATGGAATGCCACCTCAAAGGTGAGTAGGCTATGCAGAGAGTGTAAAAATGTTTTACCATGTTTGAATTAAGGGGGTGATAAGAATTAATAATGTTTAAGGGTGAATGTAAATATTTTTAACATTATTAATTAGTATATTACATTATTTTTTATTATTAATAAATTTATTCACGTAATGTTTTTGTTATCCATGAATATTCTGGGTTATTAGATCCTATTTTATAGGAGATTTTTGTGATACCTCCATGGCTATATAATAGCATTTATTTTTTTCTCATTAATGTATGAAAACTAATATTATTATTGTGTGTTTAATCTATTTTTCTAGTATTCAGCTCTCCAATTTTCTAACATATTTTTCCATGAGTTGATCTTCTCTTTATATATTTTCTATATTTCTTTCTATACATGATCCCACCAAATCATTACATGACCCTTTAATTTTATAAAATAAAATTTTATGATCTTGTCCTCTCTAATAGTTAACAATTTAAAAGAATTATATGTGTTATTCATCTAATCTGTCAACTTTTATGGATTTAAAGTTCCTCTATAATCCCTAACATCAACCTTGATTCCTTCATTCTTGACTTATAAAGGTATAGCAACCTCTCTTCTATTGATGGATGTTTTTCTAATACTCTCTTACAAAATTTCCACTTCATGATCCAGGTTATCCTTGACTTATTATGTTCTTTTTTATCTTCAATTTGAAACTATCTCAGTTAATGTTTTTGTTTTCTTATATAGCTATTACATAGTCTTGTTTAACTAAGCAACTTCTCCTCATCCTCTCACATCATTTACAATTCCAAGATTAGAACTTATTTTGATACCAAATAGTGAACTTGAATACTATCAAAACAAGAAAATTCTAATAGATAAAGCTTTTAAAATAATAAATTATATTGATTCATATTGAATCATCTAAATATTTATAAACCATACACAAATAACCCTCGTCTTATACTTGGAGTTGATATGAAAAATTTGAAACTCCTAAAAATAATAAAACTCAACCAACTATTTTTAGTAGTTATTATTTTTAGTAAGATTCACATACAAGTGTGCACAGTTCCAAAAATCTCCAAAAATAAACTAAATAATAAAATTGACCTATTAAAAAAATATAAATTAACATTCGATTTCAATTTAAAAAATAAAAAATTGTTTAAAATTTTAAAACTAACAAAAATAATATTAAACTATGATTTTAAACCCTTGTATTATCATGTATGGCCTTTATAGAAGACCTAAAATGTCTATAACTAGATAGTATAAGTTATGGCTATAGTGACCTCTTTAAGATGGTCATTTTTTTGTGAATATGGGCTCAAATAGAGCTATGTATCAAAAGTTATGGCCTCCAGAAGTTTAACATCATTTTTTACATCAAACCTATTTTTAGGAAATGTTATTTTTAATAATTTTCATATGCAAGCATGTGTGTCTCTAAAAATATATAAATAAATTTTTATTTTTTTTAAAAAAAACTAAAATTAACCTATTAGATGAATATCAACTAAATCTCAAGCCCAATTATAAAATATAAAATTTATAAAATTAGAAAAATACCAAAAATAATATTAAACTACAATTTCAAATGCTCATATGTCACATATGGCTAAACCAAAAAAAAATTTATGGTTGTTTTGGCATGAACATGATCTCAAATGGAGCTATAGATCAAAATTTATGGGTTATAGATGTTCAACCTCTTTTTCTACATCATTATCCTCTAGTTGAAAATAAATTAGCTCCTACAAGTTAGTCTCACTGTATTATTACCATTTGTTCTTATCAATATTATTTAGATACCATTATACAATCTAAGTGTTATCTTCCTATTTTAATACTCACCACTATACCAAATACCTATCATAAATTCCTTTCCTTGTTTTTATTATCTTCTTATCTATAACTTGCACTATCTTTTCTTCCTTCTTCTTTGGCACTGATTAATTTCAATGTACTTCTTGATATCACTCACCTTCACCATATTATCCATGGAAATAATATAAATATGAAATACTAATTAATGGAGAGATATCAAAATTATATGGTAAACTCACCTTATAATCATTGTCATTGATTTTCTTCACAATTCTACATGGTTCAATTTTCTTGTACTTTGACTTGTTATATGTGTCTTTCAAAAAACTCTCTTTTCTCAAGTAAACATTACTAGATCTTCTAATTCAAATATTTTTAACCTTTTTATGAAATCTATTTTTCATTTATAATTTTCATTACTTGCTTACAATTTTCTTCTTACTTCTTCTTATAAATATTGTATGTGTTTTGCAAATGTTTATTCATCATCACTAACTCATTCTATAATTGGTAACTTACCAAATGTAAAGTACTCATAATATTTCACCCATAAATAATGTGAAGTTTTGATTTTCTTATTGATATATTTACTAAACTATTACATGCAAACATATATTGTGCTAAATCCAAGTCTCATTGCTTGGTATTTTCTCCAACTATGCATCTCAATAAATTTTCACAACTCTTATTTATAAATTGTGTCTATCCATGTGTTTAAGTGTAGTATGAGCTACTCAATTATACCTTTATGTCTATATTTATCCATAAATTCCTCTAAAAATTACCTATAAATTTTGTGTCCCTATCTAATATAATGGTTTTTGGAACACCATGCAGTCTCGTAATATCCTTAAAAAGTAGTTCTACAAATCTAATGGCATCATTAGTTTTCTTACATGAAATAAAATGAATCATTTTAGAAAACTTGTATTAAAAAACAAAAATTAAATCATTACCTCTTTTTTTTGTTTGGTAATCCTAAGAAAAAAATTCATACTCAAATCTATCTATGGTCGTCTTCAAATAGGTAATAGCATATACAACCCTATATTTTGTGCATGTTATTTTGGCCCCTGACATATCCTATACCTCTTAACATATTTTTTCTCATCTCTCTTCATCTTTGGAAAAAAATACTTATCCTCCACTAAAGTTATAATCTTTGTCTTACCAAAATGTCCAATCAAACCACCATTATGTAATTCTTTTATAATATTGTCTCTTATAGACCCAATTACAATACATAATTCTTTCCCTTCAAAGATATAACCATCCATCATAATATATTATTTATAAATAATAGTTGTATCACCTGTCAATGGATTCCTTCATTTATCAACTATAGTACCAGAATAAGGATTAGTATCATATACTTCTTTAATAAACTAAATAATGAATCAAATACCAAATAATAAACATGAATACTATCAAGACAAAAAAATACCAATAGGAAAATCTTCTTAAATAATAACCTATATTGATTTGTATTGAATGACTTAAATAATTACAAACTATGCATAAATAACCCTAAACTCAAAATTTGAGTTGACATGCAAAAATTTAAAATTCTAAATATAACAAAACTTGACCTACTATTTTTAACTATTTTTATTTTTAGTAAGTTTCACATGCATACATGTGCATCTCCAAAAAATCCAAAAATAAATTAAAAAATAAAATTAACCTATAAAATAAATATAAATTGAAGTTCAAGTTTGGTTATAAAAATATTCAATTTCCAAAATTAAAAAAATATAAAAAATGATATTAAACTACAAGTTTGGACCCTTAGATGTTCATGTATGCCTCCCAAAAAATATTGAAAAAATCCATAATTAGACAGCCCCTATTATGGATGAACTAAAAATTTTGAGATGATCATTTTGTTGCAAGGATTAGCTAAAACTATGTTATAAATAAAAATTTATACCCTTTGAAAATTTGACCTCTTTTTTTTCATCAAAATCCTAGGGATGTGTATTAACACTTTAAGTTGTTTGAAATGTTAGGTTCCATTCCAAAACTAATTCTTTATAAATAACAATAAAATGAGAAATAAAATGTGGGGAAGTATAAGTAAAGGGAGACAATGATGACCCAATAAATGTGCCAATAATACATAATTTGGAGAAATAATTGGTAGGTAGATAAACACCCTAACACATGGAACTTAATGGAAAATTAATGCTTAGTGACCATTTTAAATGGTACTATTTATTTTCCCACTTTCAGAAATAAAATGTGAGGAAGTATAAGTAAAGGGAGACAATGATGACCCAATAAATGTGCCAATAATATATAATTTGGAGAAATAATTGGTAGGTAGATAAACACCCTAACACATGGAATTTAATGGAAAATTAATGCTTAGTGACCATTTTAAATGGTACTATTTATTTTCCCACTTTCATATGTATGAGTGGGTGTGCATACATATCAAACTATTGAAGGCTATTTAGATACATGATTTTTTGTGTTTGGAACTCTAGAACAAGAATCCATGTGCTTGGGATTTTTAAAAATTATATTTTTTTCTAGGCTCGACAAAATGAAAAGATAAACTATAATAACATATTAAAAATTGAATAATTATAAATAGTATACCTAATTCTAGTTAGAGGAAGGTAGAATAACCACATAAACTTACATTTATCTAAATCTCTCTAAAATCTTTCAACATAATTCTAAGTATAATATTTAGTGAAATGTTGAATGGAAATAAACAAAATTATTAGTACCATTGAAAATACTTTTGAATAACATCACAAATACATTGCCTTATTGGAGTAGATAAAACATATCAGAGACATCCTATTATACTGAGTAGATGAAACATCCTTAGTAAATCATCTTACGGGAGTAGATAAAGTATTATTAGTATATTTGATATAAGTCTACAAAAAGTGTCAATATTATTTTGACTACCTCTCCTTATAAGAGTGAGTTATATCTGTGTTACTAAAATTTTGTTTAAATATTGTATCATTCCCATGAGAAAATTTAAAAATATGAAGAGTGAGATATATGCCTCTCATTTTATACTTGTGAAAACCCCACTACACTCAAATATTAAAATAAAATAGTTGATTTCACCATTTATAAAATAAAATATGAAAGTATTGTTTCAATCACAAAAATATATTATCTTAGAAGAATATGTGTTATGACTAAGTTCCCTATATGTGCCTAAAATATATGTAAGGTAGCATCAAGAAATATTTTTCCCATTTAGGCTCAATATATAAGAAATTATTTAGGATTGATATATAATTAATATAATCTCTAGAATAATATTCACTGTCATTTTAATATTTTATTTGTAAAACATTTAATTCATAATATATATCAATATAAACTATGATTATAGTATTGTTCCCCTAAAAGATGCATTATATCAATCAAGGAATCCTAAGAAAACAATGATGATATGATGCATGATATTGGTCATGGTAACATTTTATAGTAACGTAGGCATTCCAATCACATGATTATGTGTACCACATATACTAGAGAAACATCATTAATGGTAAAATGGATTTCATATATATGACAAGATAAAGATAATAATCTTGAACTAAGAGGATAAAAACACTATAATGACCTAATAATGATTACAAAGAGCATAAACTAACATAAAATGGTTATCATAAACTAATATAAAATGGTTATCATATTAAAAATAATAATTTGAAAAAAATGAAATTATGTAAGAAACATCAAGAAAAATAAATATTTGAAGTCAACCTAGGCATATGAAAACAAAACAAATGCATGAGAACATGACAGTCACATGGAAAAATACTATTTACTATTTTTTTCAATGGACTATTTATGAATAAAAACTAAGACATCCCTTGTCCATGTTTAGGTGATTTACTTATTAAGCTCTTAACCTTTTTCTGATGAGGGGTTTAGGTAGACTCCTTGTGTAACATCCATGTCAAATGTTTGTCAAAAAATGTGTATATTATTTTGACATAATATTCCAACTCAATTATGATATTATGTAAATATAACTATCATGTTTATTCCCTATAATTTTACTAAAAACATCATAGAAGAGAAAGAAATCAACAAAAAATAGTAAGTATAAAAGATATAAATGTTGCATGGAAAAAAAACCAACTTCTCATGCCAATATAATATTAATATTTTTATCGCGTAAGATATATATTCAAATTTAGATACACTTTGATGCAAATAAATCAAGATTAAAACACTTTTATATCATCCAAAAATATATGGGTTTAACTTCTTATACACACTTGTTCATGTTTATTTTGTGTTGTGTAACTTATTTTTATTTTTTGACAATGTTGTACACTTGGAGAAGAAATAAAATAAATAAAAATAACACCATCAATAGTCCCATCATGAAACAAAGTGAATAAATTAAGGTTTTAGTCATTTTTCATTAGTTAGAGTGTTATTTTTTAGGAGCATGATGAAAATACCTCTTAATGTAGTTGGATATTTTTAAATAGGTAGTGTGTAGAAACTAGTGATTTTGCCTACATGGAAGGCAAAAGATAATTAAATTTTTAGATTAAGAATTATGATTTATGGAATATTTTCCATGATAGAAGAAGATTTAAAATAACCTACATGATATAATTTTTAGGGAACCAAGATTCACAACATATTTTGAAGGTTATTTGAAGGTACATTTGGACAACTCAAGAAAGTTAAGGGAGAGACTTATAAATCCATAAAATCAATTATCTAAGAGATATTGAGATTATCTTACATAGAGGAAAATAAATTAGAGGAAATAGCATTATATACTTGTGCTTGTGTATGTAAGCCAATCATTGGACTACAAATAGTTGTGTTCATATTGATAGGGTAAAGGGTCAGTGTATGTATGATTATGAATCATTATATCACTATTTAAAATTAATAAATAAATAAATTTGGTTTCCAATAGGATTTATTATGTCTATCTAATTTCCTCAAGAAAGATTTATTGTAACATCTAATGGGGAGTAAGGAAACCATTCACTTAGTTTTCTCATTCCTATATTCATAAGTCGGTATCAAATAAAGGTATATTGTACTAGGTTATATGTTTTGGATGCTTTTTGATTCATGTAAAGTTCTAAAATATAATCTTTCATAGTGGTGAAGACATATCACACAAAGGAAATCCTCCTCCTAAGGGAATATATAGTTGCATAATTAGCTTATATGTTAAGAGCAATCAATGTAAGGTTGGATGCAATGGAGATAAGACAAAGGATAAGAACTAATTTAGATGATGTAAGTAATTGTGAAGAGGAAAAAAATAAAGAGATTCAAGTTGAAGGAGTAGTAGATGAACATAAAATTATATTTATGAAATCTATTGTAAAGAGAGGAATTAAATAAAAATTTGACACCCTATTTTAAGCAAGAATTTTGATCCGTAAGGATATAATACATTAGACAATGAATAAGGTAGAATACTTGTAGTATGAGTAAATGGAGAACCCAAAAAGATGAAGTTTTATATCCAAAAGGTTTTTCTTTTATAAATAAAACTTTATTGCTAAATGGGATTCATGTCTGGACATGAGAAATACAAAGTTTGTCATGTTGTTAATAATGTAAATCCATAACATGATCACTAATAGGGGTTTCATATGTAGTATCCTTTTTATATTTGTTAATCCCAAATAAAAAGAATAAAATGAAAAAAAATCCTATTGCCAACAAACAGTTGATCATACCATAGTAAAGATGATATCAATAGGTGTGGTGTGACAAGATACACTTGACTTGTATGCTCTCAGATATAATGATTGCAATTGTAAATAGTGATTAAGGAACAAAGGTAGACTGATTGGAGGGTTCTAATATCCCATAGTTTCATTATCATGTGTTTGAGATATGTTGAGAGCAACTCATCAGAGTTAAGCATTTATTGGTGCATTACAAAAATAAATGGGCAACAAAATTCCTATGGTTGAAATCTAGAACCTTATACATTTTTGATAAACCATGATGTAAGTGGAAACTAAAGTGTGTGTGTGTGTGTGTGTGTGTGTCTATATATATATATATATATATATATATATATATATATATATATATATATATATATATATATATATATATATATTGATGTTTATTGACTTGAAAATTAAATAATTATTACTCACACTATGGCTTAGGTAAAACTAGTGGCCACTTTACCTAGAATGACAAGCCCTACAAATTTTACAACTAACAGAAAAAAATTATAGAAAGCAGTGTAAAAATAAAAAATAAATAATAAATAAAATTGAAATACAATAAAAAAAGAATTTTGTGCATAAAAAGTAAGAATTCAATATAAAACTTTATCTCAAAGAGAAATATTAGAGCAACACTCAATCAAATCTAATAAAAGATGATAAAATTTCTCTTTAGTATATGAAAATCATGAATTTTGTTAAAACCTTAAATAAAAAATTGAACAAAAAATACAATTTTCACATGATAAATGGCTTTACCAATATATTTTATGTTATTTTTATTATAGAACTTCGATACATATAAAATTGTTAAATAAATTAAAATACTAAAAATACATAATTTTATGTTTATTGATGTCTTAAACCATCTTGTTATTCCCTATAAAACTACAGATAAGATACTATCTCCTTTAATTAAATGGTTGGTGCATATATATCCAACTTTGTCAAATGAAATGGTAGACAAAAAATTATAGACACCACAATATCTCTTTTAATTAAATGGTTCGCATATATATATATATATATATATATATATATATATTCTCACTTTTTCTATTTCTCAATCTTTTTGCTTCATATTTCACCCAAATACCGTTAGGCTTAGTTTTTTTTAGCATTGTCATTAATACTTTCCTTCCCACTCTACCTATCTCACATCTTGGAGACTTCCCAATGCCCTTTATAGGCATTCCATTGATAACAAGTGTGGATATAGCCTATAAGAGTCCACCACCTATATCGGAGATGTGCCTAGCCCTCACTCCAATCATCTCAATAATTATTTATATGGATATAATTCATACCTCACTAGATCCTTTAGCTCTATCTATCATAGTCAAACCATTCATCCCAACACCCATAACCCATCTAGAGAAGAGGCTAAAGAAATATTAGAAGGTGACCCATCCTTTGACTATTCTAGATCCATTAGAAAGAACTTGATGATTGACTTTTTGGCCCACTCTTTTCATCACCCAAGCCCCCACTAGCTTCACCTTTAATCAGCCTATCTCATATTTATTATTCTATGATAAATTCTTGGGACCAATCTTATCTCAATTCAACCTAACCTGGGAATAATGGTGAGTTCAATTCTTCCCATAGGGTTCTCCTTTAATTCTTCATCCCTTCACTCCCATCTTGCCTTTGCCTCCACTCTTTTCCTCTTTCACTACTTCCACTTCATCTATCTCTCCTTCACTTTATTTTCTACCTTTGACCACCATTTTATCTACACCTCCTATATCCCTAGCAACTCAAGGGATGCCACAAAGATCACATACTCCATAGATGGATGTCCATGGTGATCCAAAAGTGCAATGGAGTTTTGATAAATCCTATGAGATAATGAAGAGGACACTGACCTAAAGGTTTGTGTATGAGTGGAACCTAATGATTTGGTAGACCCATTAGGATAAATTTTCACTTATCAAGATGACGACTACTATTAGGGAAGATAAGATAGCCAAGGATCAATTATTTGTGTTATGAGGTACCCATGACATGTCTAAAAAAATGCCTCAAGGACATGTAGAGATAATTTTAAACTCATGAGGTTCATGTGAAAATTGCATTCTTAGTTAGATTAATTATGAAAGTTGAGGATTCCATTTTATTACTATTTACAATCCTAAGGAAAGCAATGTAGACCCAGACTGAGTAAATAATTCAATTATATAGAGGAAACTTACATGGTAAAAATCATGGAAATTAATGGGAAGTGCCATAATCTACAAGTCATGGTCAACAAGGGAATGTCCTTAGAGCTCAAGATGATGCATACCTCAGATTTGACATTGTGCCAACTTATGTTGAAAACATAAGAGCAGAGATAGAGAAGTGTCTAGCCTTGACCCACACTCCATAGAACCCCTAGAAGAGGTAAATAAAAAATCATTGACATACTTTCGGGAGGCCAATATCTAAATGTCATTATACCAAGATGGTATTCCACTTGACCAAGAATAATTTAGAGTCCACCTACTTCAATTCGACCAAGTTATTAGGGAGAAAATGACTAATCCAAATCTAGGAGCTTGAGCAGTGATGGATTTGTCAACCTAATGCACTGCAAGCATCAACTCGGTTTGTTCAAATTTATTTTGGTTATTATTTTTTAAAATAGGGTTGTAATTTCAATGAGTGTCCATCATAGCCTAAGACAAGATTCTCATGATTTTTTAGAGGTAAGCCCCAGTCCTCATTTATTTGTAGAAGAGTTGTAATATATTGTAGGGATGAGCAAAACAAATGGTTGAACATGATCTTGAATTATTTCCAATTCCTTTCCTCACTTTAGTCTATAATGATGATCTAGATTGATAATTATAGTAGTTTTTCATTCTTTTAATAAATACAAGTTATGTTTCTATAAAATCATCTTTTTTGTGTTCAATTTTATTTCATTTGCATGTTTAAACTATCAATAATACTATGATTGAGTGAGTCCACACTTTATGTATGTCATGATTATGATGTGATTAGCTATTATATTATTCGTTTAAGTTTTTTGCTTTCTTTTGATAAGTATTGATCATTCATGTGCTTACCTACATGTTTTCATATGGTGTTTATGTGTTTTTGACAATAAATTGATGATGTTAATGCCTAGTAAGAATTCATTTTGAAACCATACTTTGTTTTTCATCAAGATCTCTTCACTGTATATTTATAGAGATATAAATTTAGTTAATTTTGGTCTATATAGATATAGCTGTCACACATATACAAATATCTAACTTCAATTAAACACATTAGTTCAATTCATTATTCAATCACTCAGTATTACTATAACCTTAATATATTTTAAATTTAACCAAAAAATGATGTTAGGTAGTTTTTATCCCCTACATATCTTTTATTCAAATCATTTTCTTACTACTATGAATGTTCTAAGTATGTACAAGTATTTCCAAATCCAAACTAGAAAAGCATATTTTTATTTATTGACACTAAAATCAATATAATTAATTATAAATATAGATTTAAACAAATTAATAACATTTTAAGTTGAAATGAATTCATTTCCCCTTTTAAAATTAAATCTTAATCATAACCTTTAATCTTATATTCTGCATTAAAATAGATAACTAACTTACATCTCCTAATTGTGAAACCATTCCAATTATAATAAAAATGCTAATACTATATTAAACATAATAATAATTTGAATATCCATGTTGCTTATTTTATGATCACGTAATTCAATTTTTATAATATCTACACAGATTTATATTCTTATGGGAATTAATTATTAATTAAATAAGCAACTCAAGTCATTCTCACATCTATGCATGAGTACAATGATATTTAAAATAATTTCTTTTCCATACCCTCATAAATTATAAACTTAATGTTTAACTAGATAATTACCATCAAAATTGGATACAATCATCCCCAAAAACATGTATTTATATACTGATCAAACAATATAACCTTTTGAAAACAAATGCAAACATCCAAGTTCCTTTATAAATATAATAACATAATAATAACTATGCCAGCAATGACCTTAATACAAACATCAGACTGATTTCAAATATTATTGTACAAACCCATCTAGCCATGGATTTTCCATATTTTAATCATGGAAATAATGATGTGTACAAGCTTATGCCAAAATCAAGGACCTTCCTTGACGTCATTATCTTTGAAAAATACAAACTAGTAAAATTAATTAAACATATAGCAAGAAATTACAACCACAAAACTAGAGTTAGGTTTTTCACTTCACTTATTTGAATTGATTAAACATATTATGATAAATGAAATGCTATATACAAAGAGAAAACATTAACATAATGAAAAAGAAGTATTTATGTATGAATGACAAGTTTTTGGCCAATTTTTCAAACCAAATATCCTTTAAATAATTCAATAAATTTAACTAGATAATAATAGACTATCTAAAAAAATGTAAGCTATCTCAAACCTATCAAATAATGTCCAAATTATTGCACTATGTTTATAAAAATAATGATAATCATAAAGAAATGAGATTAAAGGATTAGAATATTTTTTTTACATAATTTTTATGAATAGAAGATATACAATGTTAAAGCATTTTGTTAGTGTTGTGCAAATAAATGATACCATAGACAACTAAGAAGTTAACATTCATAATATTGTAAATCAAAATGTTGTACATTATCGAGATGCGTCAAAAATCAATTTTTTTGCTTCTCCTTTGAATAATGAAACTATTGAATAAATTAAGTGTGTTCTTTCTTGTCAAAGTGATTCTAATCTTGAAAATATCATCCCTTATTTGGATCACTCAAATTAAAATAGATAAATTACTCATCTTCATCAAAATTGTAATGAGAAAAATATATTACTATTTCATCTCCTATATTTCTTGAATGGTAAAATGAAAAGAAAATAAAAATTATTTTTTCACTTCCTCTCCCTTCTTTGAAAAGTACAAATTAAGCTAGAACTTTAATTATTCATTTTCCTAGTGGTGAAAATTAAGTAGAAAATATTTATTTTCCTTCTTCCTTTTCCTTGGTTGAATAAAAGGAGAATGTGTCTACAAGTGATGTTCCTTCCCCCTACTCCTATTGTATGTCATAAAAATTTAAATAATATATCACCTTGTAATAATGATGATATGATCTTTTATGCCATCCAAAATGATATACTTTTTTATTTATCCATGGATACTCATTTACCAAATATTACCCAACCATGTGATTATCCACTTTTAGATGGTGATGAGGAATCTATCATTTCTAAGTTTTTTATGAATGATAGTTTACAAACTTTAATAAAATATTCAACTTCTTATTCACTATCTACTTATGATAAATTATCCATCATGACTACCATGAGATATATTCAATAACAAGTAAACACTCTTAATTTGAAAGTTTCATCTCATGAGGATACTTTTGAGGAGATTATGTTAAAGTAACAATATCTTAATTGAGAGGTGTTCAAATATTATTACTCTTTTAACTTCATCATGGCTAAGTTCTCCTACTTTAATGGTCATGGTGATCCTATTATTCACTAGTAATAATATATACATTTATTTAAACATTGGGCTAAGGACGGATGCCTACTATTAAAGAACTTCCATCGATATTTAGCTCAATAGGTTCTCAATTGGTTTAATAGTCTCCCAAATGGTTCTTTGTCAACATTCAAAAAAGTCAAAGATGTGTTAATATCAAATTTCCATCGATATACTTTTCCTAAGTTACCATTATAATATTTACTAATATTAACCCAAGTTGTTACTAAGTCCATTATAGACTATGTTATTTTGTTTAAGGACATATTATGCTCATTAAATTATACCCCATTAGATTTATATGTACAATTTATATTTAATATAGGTCATATTTAATATCTTAGAGAAAGAGTGTTGCATAATCCCTTTGATCCATTGAATATTTTTATATTTTCATGTGTATAAATATTCATTGATTTAATGAAATAAAAAATGAAGTTATCTACTTCATCACATAAAGGAAAACATGGTACAAATAACATCTTCAAATCAAAGAAGCAATTCTATAAGGGTCTTGAACCATGTCATAAAATTTATTAAAAACCATAATGCATTATAAATAATGAATATTAAATTTATTTAATAAAGGAAAATAACATACTCACCAAGTACCCCCTATAGTTAAATAATCTACCCTGACAAAAAAACAAACACTTCAGTTTGATTGGTACTGAGATAGACCACATGATATATTATGTATATTGTTGGAAAATAAATGACAAAGGTTACTTCTAGTTATCATTACCCACCATACATATTTTAAAAGGTAAAAGAACAACAAATTTTCACTTACCATGGTATAAACAATCACGAGATAATACTTATTTATCTCTTGAGAAAAATCTCACTTAATTAGTTTATCAGGAATTTATTACATTTCAAAAAGACATATCTATACCCATTTCAAATGTTTCTTAAACAAGCTCTTTTATGAGGGACAAGACATTTGATGTTTCCATTTTTGATTAAAACATGGTCCATCAACCTTCACAAAAGATGATCCCTAGTAGACATCCATCTCCTAATGTTCACTCTACCATCATTGATCTCTCCCACATTGATCCTACCATAGAACCATTGGTTGATCAAGTAATTTATAGAGATACACGTGGATAAGATGTACATATACAACATATATGGGTACCTAATTAGATGCATATAAATTCACAAGATGTTTTTACATATACTTCAAAGTCAATGACAAAAATAAAAAACAATATTTCCATTACCACATGATCATTACTATCAAGATTTATTATTTTTAACTGAATTTCATACATATGATTAATTATTTATTATCAATACATTGAAATCATCTCATTAAATTTAATTAATTCTTATACAAGCTGCCATATTCAAACACACATTATGACAAAAATCTAAATTAACCATAAAAATACAATAAAGAACCAAACAATGCACATCTATATGAATCAAAATAAACCATATAATAGTGTGATATATTTTTTATATATAAATGTTACAAAGTTTATACAAATAATAACATAAATCATGTGTTGGGGGCATATCCCTAAGTGTATACTAATCATCACTATCTATATCTAACACCCTTGTGCCTATCGATGTGGAAGAACTTGGGTCTACTATGGGTCTTTGTGCCCAAGGAAACTCTCATAATCTCTCCTCATATACACCTAGTTGGCACACTATATCCTAATGTTCATATTATAGAGTGTCATATAGATTGACTAAAATTTACATGATCTTTGTGTCACTTTGATGTAGGATGTCTCATATATCTAATGTGACACATAGATCCTCCCAATTAGTAGTATTAGTATGGTACCTAAACGCAACCCTCACTACTAGATCAAATAGAGGTGCATATGCACCCAAAATATTGATAACACTCTAATTAAATCCATCACTATCTATATCCATAGGTACACTTCAATTGATATCCTACACTACATAGCTTACCTCAAGACATATGAAATAAAAATTAGTTACACTTATCATATCAAGTACTAGGTTAATCCAATACAATAAATCAAAAGTAAGGTACTTATGTATGGCTTTAATATTCACCACATCTATAGGTGCACTTCTCATTAAATCACCATCACCTCCATCTCCTCCTTCATCTCTTTATGCCAAAGGTATGGAATGAGGATTGACAAATATAACTAGGAACAATAATCCCTAGAGGTCACCTACCCACCAATATGTGTAACCATTGATACACCTCATACCATCCCCTATAGATGGAGAAACCAAAAGATCTCTCTCATCACCATGATGTGGGGCTAGATACCCAAGTATTATTATTGGTTTATCATTGGGCCTATGCCCAATATACACTTTAAACTTCAATGGATATGGTGTCGATAACATCCCTTGATATAAGATAAACTAACACAAAATTTTATCATACTATAACAAATCATATACATCATAAGTATGGTCAACCAACTACATGCTGATTTGAATCCTCTCAAGCTCATGCCCATCCTTAGGCCACCTAAAAAATGTCATATACAAATGCCATACAATGTGATCCAATGTCAATATATCCAAAATGGTATGATACTCCATCATGGTATTCAACCTACATGATGGAGTACCCACCTATCTATAAATATTTGAGGATGTGTCAAACCTACTAATATTCCACCAAGGGGTTGAACTAATGTAATATGCTCATAATCCCACACCTATAGTATTGTGCCAACTCCAATACCACCATTATGGATCTCTGATTAAAATATGTATAGATCTCTATATAGGTGGGATATTATAATAAACCCCTAATAATATCATGTAACCTCTATCCTAATCTATCAAACTGTGTGATACATTTGATATGAAATCACAACTATGCCACCCTCCACCACTATAAACAATGCCAACAATACACAAATGAAATTGCATAGCTATAGAATGTCACCTCTAATAATTATATCAAGATAAACCCTATTACTCAAATCTACATCTGATACTCTCTACCTATTAAAATATATATGGAACCTCTTAATGTAATCATAGATATAATCTCTTGTAATATGTACTCTCTCACCTCTGATAGGTAATCTAAAATGCAATACACATCCTCTAATTTAATTATCATCTCCCCTATTTGGAGATATAAGGTACATGTATATAGGTTCTACGTCTTATTTAGTGCCATGAGAATTTGGACATCATATGGGGCATATCTTCATAGGGCCACATGGCCCAACTAGGCCTGATCTATCATCACGTAGTTGGCCACATCTAGAATTAGCCATACTAGAGTGTAAAAATCCCTACCATGATAAAAACATTGATTGTGTAAATATTTATGAAATAAAAATTAGTAAAAATAGTTATTAGTCATGTAATTCTATAAATAAAATACAAATATTATAGTTAAAACCTTGAAAAATTAGAATGATAGTAACATTGGACACTAGCATTGACATAAGACAAAAGTGTCAAATAATTGCATCAAACATAAAACACTAGCATTGGGACCCATACGTAATTATCCTAAACTGCAACATAAGTGTCCATTGACCATTAAAAACCAAATAAAAATACTAAAAAATAAGAAATTACAAAAAAATGAGTTTATCATTTAATTCACACTTAAACCTTCTTACCAAACCTCCAAAATCCTAGCAAGCTAAGGTTGTCTTCATTACCTCAAATCACAATGGTCATGGGGCTCTACCACACAAAATTAATTTTTTATAATTAGATATCAAATTTATAAAAGTATACAAGTAGAAATTAATTGAAAGTTATTTTCAAAACTCCTAATATATAACTTTTATAAGAACATAAAATTCACATATCTTGAGTACTAGTTGTCCAAATTAAAAACAATGAGTTGCGTTACGACCCAGTAAATTATCCCTTTCATATTATATAAATTTTAAGAACTTTTAAGAAATACCAAAAAGTATCTAAAAATTAGCTTACACATATTATTCCAAATCATAAGTGTTACCAACACAATGTTACATTCTCCCTTACCCACACTACTAGGATAAAATTGTTTATACAATACACTCATATACATGACAATGCTACTTATTATTTTTGAGATGAGGTGTATACCATATTTTATTTACTCTCCTCCTAAATGGGGGGCATATCAATGGGGGAAATTCATAGAGATAAGACTTTTGTATGTTTATAATTATCTATTACTCAGCACATCTAGATTATATTGGGGTCATGTTTTGGAAATGTGAACTTCATATTTTTACATAGTTCTTGGATTATCCACATGATATTGGTGCAAGTTATTTAAATATGTACTCAACATTTAGGTCATGAAAAAATATCTAGATCTCAAACAAAATATATGTTGTTGTTTTTTTGGTGTGTGTGTGTGTGTGTGTGTGTTGTTGGGGGGGGGGGGGCGGGGGCGGCGGGGGTGGTTTGCGGGGGGTGTGCGGCGGGGGTTGGTTAGCATTCTATGCATTAGTATTACCATTACACATAGATTTCATAGTAATGGTACTTATGCAAAACTAAAACACACAATATACACATACTATTATATTCTCTCTAGTTATGAAAAGGGAATGAAAAAGGGTTCATTCCTTCTAGGAAAATATCAAACACGATATATGGTTCATATATATATACATGATATATGGTTCATATATATATATATATATATATATATATATATATATATATATATATATATATATATACATATACATTGGTATTACCATTATACATAGATTGCATAGTAATGGTACTTATGCAAAACATAAACACATAATATACATATAGTATTATATTCTCCTTATATGTGACAAGGTAATGAAAAATGGTTCATTCCTTATAGGTACTTATAAATTGATCTATATTCTATATTTACCATGTTATCATGGATTTTTATCACATTATGGATTTTCACTATAGAATCAACTTTATCACATCATGGACTAACACCCAAGTTGGACTATTATGGAATATTATTTTGGCCTTATTCATCACTAGAAATTTGTTCTATATATATATTGGAGTGATTAAATTATCCAGACTCAATAAGTTATGCACATGATTTGTGATTGTTAGGAAATTATACTCTTGATGGTTAAAGCACTAGTTTTCCTATTCTAGGTTGGAGGTATGATCACCTCCCAACTCTCCCCATTATAAATACAAAACCATGAGTTTAAAACCCATTTGACTAGTTATAATCTCACTCATATTCATGGTCATAATATATATTAGGTTGTAAGTCACCTTATACTTCTCCAGTTTCTAACAATATGGAGCTATTACTATATAACACATACATAGGTATATTATATCCATTCTCTTTCTTTACATTACTTTATATTATTTTATATATACAAATTAAATATGATGATTTATGTATGACACACCCTTTATTTTAGGTAATGTTCAAACAAACGTTTCAACATAATTTCAAGCGAAGACAAGTTGTATTGTACACACCACATTATTCATTTTCTTTTCCTTTAAACTAGTAATTTTAGTTTTTTATGCATTACTAGATTAAATGGGAGAAAATGTAGATACCTATATTTGGTCTAAACATAATTTCATGGCATGTTTTCATAGATATTTACTTATATACATATTTTAAGATATATATATCTAGTGGCATGATATCATGTGGACCTCTTTGGTTCCATATTATTTCACCTGCTTTATCTACCTATGTGTTATTATATGCTATAAAATATCTTTGACCTGATATATTCTATATATCCCCACCTATGTTTTCTGTTATCCCCAAATATTTATCTTCTAGACACCTATTTTTATGTTGGAATCTTGTGTTGATCAAAGTGTTCATACTTTTCATTTTATAATTTTCTATATGTTTTATTTGGTGACCATTTGTTTGTCCCCCTTTGTTCATCAAGAGTTTGAATTTTATGCATCACTAGGTCATAATTAAAAATTAATATATACTTCTATATACAAAGGTTATGGTATAATTACATTTTTAATAATTTTTTACAAACAAATATCTTATTAAAAGTTATTTTATATTCTAAGATATCAAACTACACTACAATACTAAATTCAATATTTTAAGCACATCAAAGGTCACCATACTCTTATATTATTTATACCAAGTGTTAATATAGGATAAAGAGCATATAATTTCATATTAAAATTCCACTCATATGTCTATGGGGGAGAACTACATGTGAGCCTCAGGCACTCTTTAGAGTATTGGCTATGTAGGTAGTACTTAATAACAACTAAGGTTGATATGGTTAGCTTGAATCACATGCTAACCCATTTTTCCTAAGTTATAGGAAGTTAAAGGCAAGAAGATTAGAGTTTTAATAATTGGCTAGTTATTGTGCATAAACATATTTTGAGGTACTGAATAGGCATATAGGTGATAATGCATTTTTTACAAGATTTTTGATCTACTTATATGTACGCTTTTGGCTAGACACCTACATCAAATTAGTAAATATGTATCAATGTAACTATCTATGGTCAATGAAAGTGTTATACAGGTTAAAATAGTTAAAATATTATAGTGAGTAGATCCCAAATCCTAAGGAAAGTTTTAGAATTATTCCAAATCCCTATCATATCTCATATTTCAACTTTAGACAAGATATGATCGCTCTAACCTTTGGTCACATTGTACTTGATTTTATTTATTATATATGCTAAATTATGTAAATTTTTATTATTTTTTATATTTTAATGTGAATATGAATATAATCTTTCTCCTTTCATACATTTTTATTTGCTTAAGTGTGTTTGTGTAAAATCCCAAATAATATAAAACACTTAATTAACCTAATGTTACTCTAATGGAAAATTCCATAGCTTTTGAAATTCCTTGTTTTTATAAATTCATTAATTAGATTTATTCCTCAATACTCATGATAAATGGCCAAGTGATTAATGTGATCATCATGCCATCATAGACAAATATCACGGATAATGACACCATCCTAAAAAATTTCAAGCATTTGTAAAATATCAAAATTTACAAGTCATGCCTAATTAATCCAAACCTAACCACAGTTATTAATGACATAAGTTATATAAAATTTAGTGATTCTCATCCACTCATATTGATCATCATCTGATGGTCAAAATAAATTTGGATAATCTATAAATACAAGGACCATTTTCCATTATACACAAGTCTTAAACATGCAGCAAAGTGTTGTCAATGTTTTTAGTAGCCTTTCAAGCATCAAACCTATAACCATTTCTTTAATTTTATTCTATTTAATCAAACACTCCAAAGTTCAAGTGGAGATGTTTCCCATGTGACCATGAATTGACATTGATAAAGACTCCAAGATCTACATTTGGGTATAAATAAACTTGAATCTAACTTAGAATTGACATTCATGAGGAAGGTAATTAGGGTTAATTTTAAGAAGCCCTACTGAAAAACCTATTGGAAATATTTAGTGAATCCTCTATGGGTGATGGTAAATCTATGATGATTTTAAAGGAGAGAAAAAAAATAATTGCCTTGTTTTTTTGTACAACTACTCGACTATACTGTAAGACAAACACTAAATACTTGTACCAAAATGATATGTCAAATACCAATTTTGGAAGGTTGCATGGATTTCTATGTCAATGGTTATTCTATTTGGCTGTCCCAAATAAGTAGGCCAAAAGATTGTGCCAAATAACTATGCCATTCAAACTTGACATCTAGTAGATCCAAATGGTGCATAGAGAGCAGTTTACACTAGATGTGTATTTTTAAATGGTTGGGTGATGGTGAATCTATGATGATTTTAAAGGAGAGAAAACAAATAATTGCCTTATTTTTTTGTATAACTATTTGAATATACTGTAAGATAAACACTAAATACCTATACCAAAATGATATGTCAAATACCAATGTTGGACAGTTGCATGGATTTTTATGTCAATGGTTATTCTATTTGGGTGTCCCAAATGAGTAGGCCAAAAGATTGTGCCAAATGACTATGCCATTCAAATTTGACATCTAGTAGATCCAAATGGTGCATAGAGACCAGTTTACACCAGATGTCTATTTTTAAATGGTTTGTCATAGAGGGTTGAGAAGGCATAGTAAATTTTTAAAGTGTGTTGTTCTATTTATTCAAAAAAACAAATAAATAAAATAATGCACTTGAAAGTGAAAAAATCATTTGAAAATACTGTAAGACAAACACTAAATACCTATACCAAAATGATATGTCAAATACCAATGTTGGAAGGTTGCATGGATTTCTATGTCAATGGTTATTCTATTTGGCTGTCCCAAATGAGTAGTCCAAAAGATTGTGCCAAATGACTATGCCATTCAAATTTGACATCTAGTAGATCCAAATGGTGCATAGAGACTAGTTTACACCAGATGTATATTGGGGTCATATTTTGGAAATGTGAACTTCATATTTTTACATAGTTCTTAGAAGTGACATTCATGAGGAAGGTAATTAGGGTTAATTTTAAGAAACCCTACTAAAAACCCTATTGGAAATATTTAGTGAATCTTCTATGGGTGATGGTAAATCTATGATGATTTTAAAGGAGAGATAACAAATAATTGTCTTATTTTTTGTACAACTATTCAACTATAATATAAGATAAACACTAAATACCTGTACCAAAATGATATGTCAAATACCAATTTTGGAAGGTTGCATGGATTTCTATGTCAATGGTTATTCTATTTGGCTGTCCCAAATGAGTAGGCCAAAAGATTGTGTCAAATGACAATGCCATTCAAATTTGACATCTAGTAGATCCAAATGGTGCATAGAGACCAGTTTACACTTTAAAAATTTACTATACCTTCTCAACCCTCTGTGACAACACTTTAAAAATTTACTATGCCTTCTCAGTCCACCGTAACAAACCACAACATTTACTATGCCTTCTCAACCCTCTGTGACAGGTATTTTACATTGCATATTTTAGTTTTTTTGTTTTTTTATTTTTGATTATAGGTTTTTTGTTTTTTATTATAGTTTTTTATGATTGATAATTTTTATAATGTACCATCTCAAAACACCCATGCCACTCATAATACAAAATGTAAATTAGAGGATACACTATTTCTAAATATAAGTATTAAACCTTTAATTTTAAATTAACATATAACTTTGTTTTTACAATTTAATTTTTTCTCAAATAATTTACTTTTTGCAAGGCATCCTCAATCTCTAAGGAACATTATGCCACATGTTTTCACCCCTAAACTCAATTCACTCAAGGAGGAAGACTCTTCCATTAAAATAATTGCCAATAACTAGCATAGCAACACTACAACTATCATGTTCCCAATTCTCACTTTATCTATTGAAGGTATATCGAGTGTGTAGAGATTGACTTCTTTACAGGATATTGAACTTGATGAGAAATATCTAAGGATTAAAACTGATGGTGGTATTGGAGTTGATTTTAATCCGCATGATTTTATCCAGGGAGCATCAGTAGATGTTCATGTCACTGCTCAAAAAGAACCTTCACCCCACATTCCCACCCCAATAGAGAATGTTATCTTATCTGATAATGCCATTACATATTTTTTGTTGAGCAATTTGGTATCAAATGGTATGACTACTAATATCAAGGATAGAGTAATTGATGGATTAAAAAATTTACATATGTGGATGTTTCAATTGAAGGCATTGATAAAATAAATAAATAAATGCCTATTATCACAACCACTCCCAGTGATAATATTTGCTTTCACTATTACAACATGAAACCACAAAGATTGATGCTTTGTTTGCCAATGCTAAATCTAGGTTAGTTACTATTACTAATAGTTATAATGATAATGTGTTAACTATTGTGCTTAATATGTTGGAGAATTTGAATGCGGAAGCTCACGTATATTTTAATAAATGGGAGAAAGATGCCAACTTTTTTGGGATTGTGAATACAAAAAAGAAAAAATCTTTCGTAATGTATCTTTATTTTAATCACATTTTAATTCATACTTATTTTTGTTCACATCTAATTAAATTTCATTTTAAATCATAGGAAAAATATGAAAACTTAAAAAAAGATGTTGAGGTCCACAATGTGCATCTAAAAATTATACTGAAAAGTTTATTATATGTCATTCATTTCAAGGAAAAAAATTATGTTGAATAAACAGAACAACACACTTTAAAAAATCATTAAGGAGTAAGGATGAGATCTTAGTGTTTTATTTAAGTAGAAGACAATTATTGATCCAAGTCTACTTTCTACAGGAGATGTTGGAATAAAGGAAAGGGAAAATCTTGGTTATATTAATTCTACAACTAAGGATCTTGAAAAAGAAGGGATATTTAAGGATAATAGTGGAATTGAAGATATTTTGGTGAAAAACGTAGCTAAGAAATTAGTTGAAAATTTTGGTGAGAAAGTAGCTGAGTAGTTGAGAATCTATTCTATAATATTTGTAAATAGTGTTTTATTTTTTAAAATATATTTTGAATAAAAATTTAAAGTTTGGACTTTTATTGATCAATTTATTCAATTTTAATTATTGGATGGGCCACTTAGATTGAAATTTTATGTTTGATGTATTTGTTGTTAGGCTTGAGCATGAATTTCAATTTGAATTTTATGGCATATGATGTTAGGCCTCCTTTTCATATTTATGATGCACTTGTGAAACTCACATCTCAATATAAATGGATTAAACATGCCATGTATGAGATAAGCTATCAAGTCATTAAATTATAATATGTGATAGTAAGATAAGATATACTTAATACATTCATAAATAATTAAATCATAAAAAAATTAATATTAATTATATAACAAAACACATAGCTAACACTTCAAACACTAGAGTCAAGCACATAGAAGGCACATAAGAGAGTGCAACAAGTCCACATCAAACATATAAAAAGAACAACAAAACCATTGTATACACATCAATTATAAGAAAATACATGTTAAATAAATGGAAAAAAACAAATTAATCACTATATAAAAGAATATATTAGGTACTATAAAGGCACAATAAATACATCATGTATGTAAAAAAAATACATTTATAAAAAAAATGTATCAAAGACATAGAGAACCATATTAAGGAGTTGAAATAAATGAATTCCTCTATTTTGTGTAATATTAACCTAAAATTATCTACCTAACACAATCACAATATATTAATCTTTTACATTTAGAATTTAGCAAGAAACAAGGAAATGAATTGTAGAAAACATAAAATAATTATTTCACCTTATGATAAACATGTGAAAATTAATTAAAAACAATTAGATAAACTAAAACATGAGTACATTTAATAGTAGTAAACAAAAATAAATTAAAAAATTATATGAAATTAGAATTTAAAAACTAGAAACTAATAGTCTTGTAATTGAAACAATCCTACACAAACCTGATCATCAACAGTGACATTTGTATCTACTGTGTCAGTGCCATATTCAGTGTCATTATTTACATATTTTTTATTTTTCATTGCATTGTTGATGCCTCTTCTTTTATTTAGATAATTGCATATTTTCAGAGCTATTTCATAAAGAAACATGTCCACAACATAACGTGAAACATATTAATCTCAAACAGGTTTCTAAATTTTTATCCAATATGCTTCAAATTTTTTACTTTATGAAGATAATGCACTGAAAACTCTTTCATCTTCCACTGAGACCAAAATCATTTTTTGACAAAGCTCATATAATCAGAAATATTCACTTAGACTTTCCTATAGTATACTACTAGGATAAAGTTTTTTCCATAGCCATATAATTGCCCCATTTTCTATTGGTTTGCTTAGAAGATGATATTATTCAAGCATTATAATTCAAAAATGAGTTGATTGGGTTGTTAGTAAATTCTATAGATTTACTGAAATGATTTACAAAATATTTCATGTATTTGTGAAATAAATTGCTAGTCATATTTTAACTGTTATTACTATTTTAGAAAATAGGATTCATAACTACCATGGCCTCCAACAAATCATCCTGTTGAAAATGATCTCTAATCTTAGTAGATAATTTTTTGAAAATGATACTTAGTTTCATCTAGGTTTCAGATAGAACAATGTCATACAGAATAAGTATTCTAGGCAATTGTTCGGATTTAACTCCCACAAGATCAAGTCTTTTGTAGAAAGTGTGCATTGGTATCTCCTTGCCATTAAAATTAACATAAATATGATCATTGATATTCAACTTTAAATAACTCTCAGGTTTCCTCAAATCTGTCAACTATTATCAACTACTAAAAATAGGGCCTTGGAACTTTTCATTCAAAGTGTATAGTATATCTAGAGATTGACATACTCATTTTCTCAGTTGTATGATGTCAATAATTAAATGGATCTCTCCTGAGCATGCTTTATTAAACAATTCATTTCCTTCAACATTGGAAGAATTCCACATAATCCTAGTAGTGTTTCTAAATGTGTTAAATGGTACAACAAATCTTTTACCTTGTCAATTTATCTATGATATTTATACATAAAACCTACTAATGATGTATACTACTCAAAAATTTGGCATACAGGTTTATACATAAAAATTTATCTTGTATCAACATCTTTCAACAATTTTTTACCATCAATCACTCCTATTGAAAATTTTTGGAACTCTAAAAATCTTTTTGGACTGATTGACATATAATAATATACGTTATGAATGAGCTCCTCCACTTTTACCATATTAGCAAATTTACTAACCTCTTTGTATGCAAGATTCATCGTACGAGCCATACAATGAATTGGAATCATATATGGGGTAATTTTTATTTATATTCAAACACACAAACCATTTTTATGCCCCTACATGACTGATACACCATCAGCCCCAACACACACTAACTTCAAAGCTATTACATAACCATCCATCCTAGCTTTATCTTTCAAATTCAATACAACCAATTTGTGAAAAAAAAATTACATTATAATTTTCTACCATTTTAAGGACTACTAATAGATGAGGTTGCCTTGAATAATTCTCAAAAGTATAAACATGTATGCAAACCCAAGATAAGTTGTCAATTATTGTGACCTCATCAATGGACAATGAGATGAGCAGTGAATTTTGAACTTTTTATTTCAAATCTTCCTTCTCAACCAATGCTAAACATTTTTCCATTTCCCAAGTGCTATTATATGACCAATATGGTTGTGAAATATCTAAAAATCTGTTATGTCAAAACAAAATCTTATAATCTAAAAAATAAAAAATAGGTCTACTTTTTTATATAATGTGGTAACTATATATATTTCACCTTTAGATGGGATTGCATGACTTTTCCAAAATTTGCTTCAATTGTATCCCCTTTCTCCAAAAAATGTTTTGATGTTTCTTATCATTTTCATACCCATGTGCATATCTTCCATGAATGTATTATTATATATTTTTTCACATATGTCTTCTTATTTTTATTCCATCTGGGTGCTTCAGTATCACATATACTTTTCCACAATGTTTATCAATCATTTCTAATTTCAGTTGCATTTTCTTTTTTTTCTAGTTTATAGCTACATATTTTACATCTACATTTTGTTGG
Source organism: Torreya grandis (assembly GCA_037957365.1). Taxonomy (NCBI): domain Eukaryota; kingdom Viridiplantae; phylum Streptophyta; class Pinopsida; order Cupressales; family Taxaceae; genus Torreya; species Torreya grandis. The sequence continues at coordinate 983,443 of JARHVA010004222.1, read as the reverse complement.
AGTATCATCAACATTTTTAGGCTCTACAAGTTTATGAAGGGTAATTTTGTTCCCAGTCCACCTTAAAGGACCTTTTAATTATCCATCTACTTCTCTTCCTTCACAAATATTTCTAAGTGGAGGTTTTAGCTAAAATTTATGTTTGGCGAGAACCAGCAATCCCTTCTACCACTTGAGTGTCATTATCATTATCATTATCATCAAAAATCAGAGGAGCATCTTTGAGTGGTGGCATGTCATCATCAAAAAAATATTTAGGGGATGATATGGTATTCTGGTTGATTCATTCTAGTGAGATACCAGTTGATAGTTTTGCATGTAAACTTGTTTTAATATTATTACATAGTTAAAGTTAAATTTATGACAAACCAAAAAAATAATAAATACCTATATTTTGAGTGCATTGTGATTATGTGAGCTTTTTGGTTGGCATTTTAAAATAACATATATGCATGATTTTCCTGATAATTAGCCTATGTTTTTACCATTCCCACAAAATGCCATGATGGTAAAGGATGGAAAACTTCAATTCTATTATCTAGTTCTATCATATAATCAAATATTAAATGCTACAAATTGATTATGTCATTTGGTGGGAGAAACTTTTCACTTTTTGGTTTTATCATTCCATATTTTCATTTGACAATGTTTTTGGTATTATCATTCATCACTGTCATAAGTCTAAATATATTTTCATTTTATTCCTTCATTCAACACTATCATTTAGTTCAATGGTCCTCTGATTTTGGTTCTACTTGTTGGCATATTTTATATCAGGGGGGTAGTTGTACTATATATATATGGTAAAAAAAAAGTGTAATCTTATATATTATTTTAAATGGTTGGCAATCAAACCTCCAAAATAATTTATATTCCTAAAATTTTGGTGATCTAATCCTATCTACCAACCCTAAAAATTTGCCAAAACCAAAACTCAAAAATTGGAATATTCATGAATTAATGAATATTTATAGCTAAAATTTACCCTGAAGGTAATCATCTTGATGTAGTTTATATTTTTTTATTTCTCTTAGACCTTTACTAATCTAAAATATTATATCTGAGGTGTCTTTTTATCATTTTTTTGTTTTTAATGAGCTGACAATGAACTAACTCCTCTTACAATTATAATCTACACCTCATTATCTCATTGATTCCAAGCTTATAAATATTTATAACTATGTAATCAAATAATGATACAACCTACATCAATGACATGGTTAAGACAAAAAATGATAAATATTCTAATTGAACCATAAATGCAAGAGCTACAACCAACATCAATCCATCCCAATACTTAAAACACTAACTACACTATGAAATCACTAAAAAAATGGGAGAATAAGTTGAACCCAATAATCGAGGGCCCTTGTCACCTCATCCATCATCAATGAGATTGAAATATTTAATTGAACAAAATCCCAACAAAATAAAATAATAAAAGAGTGAGGGGTAAGAGAACATTATTTCACCAAGTATGTTAGGGTTGGTTACACATAAGGCAACAATCATAGACACATAGAATATGGTACAATAACATAACCAAGAGCTTCACAAACCTTAGGGATACTACCGAAAAAACCACCCTTGGGTTTACTAATTGTTTCACTCATATATAACATCATTTGATGGGGGAGATGAAGACAAACCAAATATATAAGATATAAGGTTCCTTATGGTAATACAAAAATCGCAACAATTATTCTTGTGAATTCTACTTCACTTTGTAAAGAAAGACAAGAAATCAATGTTTCAAAATGGATGGATTGTAAAGAGAGTTATAAAGGGCAAATTAAACATAGAATGAGTAACTTATAACAAAGTGAGGGACTTGAACAACCCATAATGAGAGTTATGAAAAACCCTAGTGTTTTTCATAACTCTCATTATGTGTTGTTCAAGTCCCTCACTTTGTTATAAGTTACTCATTCTATGTTTATATAGTACAAACACATTAAAATAAGGAAAAATTAAATATTAAACTTTCTTCTTGACAAAAACACATTGGAACATAAAACCTCGATATTTCAGGGAAAGATCCTTATTTTTAACTTTTATTCCATTGTCTCTCTATGTGTATTTTGGAAAACCCTTCCAAATTCATTTAAAAGAGAAGAAAACGGATTTCCCAACAACCTCACAAGGATACAATCATGGTGAGTGCATCATGGGTGCTAAAATGGAAGTTCTCCTAATTCCATGATAAGGATGTATGCATAACATGAAACCAACCCTCCCATCTTCCTCATTAATTTTTTTCATGTAAAACTTTTATAACTATTTTTCTCTATCATGAGGTTAGTACCTGATGAGGGTTTCCAATAGCCAATGATTGTTAATAAAAAAAATCACTTAACCATTAATCATAATAAATAATAATCAATGTATTAATCAAAACAATAAGCATTATTCCAAACTTTGGAAACCAATAATTATGTCTTGTGAAGTCAATACTATGGACTCAAGTCCTGTACCTTGCTTAGCACACAATCACCATGGTGGTATATAAGCATTACATGCCTGCAACATAAAAAAATGGGCCTATGATCAAAAAAATTAGCACAATTACCATAATGCCAATGATAACATGTCAAATGGGGATGGGAAAAAAAAACGGTGGAATAATGATAAGTTCTATGTAGGAACTCTCCATTATGTACTTATATATCATTGTCATGATATTTCTCTAAATTATTCCTTTCTGAAGCCTAGTTCAATCTTCTTATCTACCTCAAATCATGAAATTATACCAGAAACACCTAAAACGAAACAATAACAATAAACAACAGAAAATTGAACTATTAACCAGATAGGCCAAAATAGCTCTTCAACTAGCAAAACATACTGTCACAAGATACTGACTTTTACAAATATGCTAATATTTTCCATCGATATAATATTTTGTATTAAGAAGACTATTTGATTTTCTACAAATATGCATCACTTTTACAGTCAATATCCTCCATTGTTTTGTTAACTCGCTTCCAAAATTTATATTGGCATAGGTTTGAGAATATAAAATGAAGTAGCTTAGTTGTTTAAAAAGCAAAAATCACATGTAACGCGGTGCATGCATTGTAGCACGACGTAGTGGATTAACAAAAGGGGTGCAATGATATATTATGTTTTGAAACGATGGACCCAATTTTTTTCATTGGAATGGAAATATATTTAATTAAATTACGGTCATGATAATTTGATTATTTCAAAATTAAAAAATTTTCATTCCTTTATTTTAACCATTCATTTTTTCTTAATCATTGAGATGTTCTTTGTTTTATCCATAGTAGGAACATACATTGAGTAACGTATGACTGTTTTTTAGCCTTAAAATACAATCAATCTTTTTTTTAAGACTATTGATATTAAGTGAAATTTTGAGTTGATGATAAAAATTATAATAAATTATAATAAATATATAAATTACATTTAATATCTATTTTCTTTAAAATAAATTATAATAGCATATAAAGGGTAATGCTCAATAAATAACCATCCCCAAATGAATATTTTTGAATCATATAGTTGTCCAAAATAATAACTTTAATCATTTTTTCAAATCACTTTGACATAATTTTTGAAGACATCATCTCCTTCACTTGCCAAATCAATAAGAGATTGGAAGGACTCACATAACAGAAAATGTAGATTCCTTTGATAGTTTAGAGAATTCAACATTTCTCCACCAATATCTAAGTCCAAAGGCTTTGGCCCAATCACACAGTCCATACAAATTTATAATATTATTGACTGAAAGATTGAAACATGAAATGAAGGACCACATTATTTTTAAGACCTATGTGGTTAATAATGATGTTCATAATTTTGATTTCTATAAAATTGTTACTCATAACTGAAGAATAAATAGAGTAGAAAAAGAAACAAGAAAAAAATAAAAAATAGACTTTGACAGATTGCTACGGCAATTATAAAAGCAAGGTTTTATCAATATTTTGATCTTTCTTGATCTTGTTCTTGAAAAACTGCGAAACATGACTTACATAAATAGCTTATCAAACTGAAAATAGACTGCATAATTAACTTCAGTCTTTAACATGCTAACTGAGACTAAACTGAGCTAGGACTAAAAATAAACAAATGTTCGACTGCTGTTATGCATGCACATAAGGCTGAACAAATCTTTAACTGCTTGTACGAACTGCTATCATGCGAACTGAGGTGCGGAGACTGTGTGCATGGTGTGCATGAGGAGGAGGCGAGCGGTTGAAATTATCCAGTTTCTAACAATAACTGAAATTATATTTATATATATATATATATATATATAAATAATATATATGAGATTCAATTCATTAGTTATCATACAAAAAAGCATTGATATGCCAAACAGAATAATTTCGTTATTGATGAATTGAAGAGACAATGTTTTAGGAATGAACCTTTGCATCCAACCTTCCCCAGTGCTTGGCTTTTACTTTTAGAATTTTAACATTCTTTTCGTTCTTATGAGAGCACATCTAGAGTAGGTTCTTTTTACAAACTTGTATTTGATTGAGTGGGGATTTTATGCCCGAATAAGCTATTCAACACTCTTTGCCATAAAGAAAGCATTCCGACATGGACAGATATGCAATTTATAAAAGAAAGCTTCAAACGCTAGATGCTAAATAAAAGTTTTGGATATTCGCGAATATGCATACTCTGAAGATGCTAAAGAAAAAGTTTTAAAACAAAAACCAAAGTCCAATGGACGACATAGAAGACATGTTAGTATTTTTAAAGGAAAAAATATATCTTCATAATCTTTTTCGTTGAGTTCTGTTATTTTGCGTTTCCCATTTTCGACTTTGTGTGCTGTGACTGAGAAAGTACAAAATATGAAACCACTAAGAAAGAGATGCTCATAGCTGTGTCTCTACGTCTAACCAAACTCAAAACCCTAAACCTTCAAATTCATGGAATACCTGAAAAACGAAGTGCACTTACCATTTTAAATATCTCACATTTACTCATCTTCTGAATGTTTAAGCTATCCCCCGCACTCCCCCACCACCCGACAACTCAAAAATCTCATCATTTTTACATTGGTTTAGCAAAAAAAAAGAAAATGTTCAGTTACCCAGAAAAATCTCTATCATATTAAAATTCAAATTCTAGAACCATTAGTTTAATTTATTTTTATTTTTATTTTTTAAATCATTCGGAAAGGAGAGGGGTTGTCAATCCCTTGACTTATATGCCTAAATCTACACTACGTTTATGTAGTATAAGGAGAGGGGTTGTCAATCCCTTGACTTGTAATTAATATGCGTAAATCTACATTACATTTATGTAATAGATATATTTTATTACCTTGCCAAAGGTAAATAATATAGTGTTCAACTAACCATGTGTTTTATCATCTTATTAAAGCTAAATAATATAGCCTTAAACTAGACTATTTCTTACTTTTCCTCTTCAGATCACCGACTAGTGTTGGCATTTCTTATCTTGGCGTATAGTTTTTCAAAAATAAACAATTTTTCCTTTAATTAAAAAGGGTTTTTCTTGGATTCTATGCACTGAAATAATTTCTTTGTCATATAATAATTTTCCTTGTCATATAAAAATTTTCCGTTAGTGAAAATGGTTATTTTTGGCTTTTGTTGGAGTTAAACTATAGTCTTGAAAAGAGCATGTTTTATTGCACAAAACTATTTTCACATTAAGTTTATATGTTGGAATAATACAGTTGGGTGTTTAATGCCTTCTAGTGCATCTGGGTTGGCATGCATATGTGGTCAGTGGGTTTCTTGTTTTACATTCAATGGGGTGGCTATTTCATGTTAGCACTTCTTGCTTACATTCAATAGTTTTATATTTGGTCATTTTATGTTAATTTTATGTTTTAATGTGCACACAAAAATATAGAGGTTTTCAATACAGATGACATTATTGATATAGTATTATAGTATTCCATTGAAGTGTGAATGGTTGTAACATTTATATCATTGTGAGTAATGATTTTTTTTTTTTTTTTTCTCAATATTTTCATTAAAATTATAAATATAATATTTTTGATCAAAATCATATGATTGATCTAAAATATACATGAATTTCTATTTTCAGAATAATATAATAAAAGTTTTAATTTTTTTTCCAATTTCTTTTTTTTTATTATTATTATTATTATTATTATTATTATTTGTTATACCTGGATATTTTCACTTTTTATACCTTAAAAAACATGTTCATTCACTGACAATACATATTCATATATGTTCGAATAAGATTCTAAATGAATGTTTTACATGTTTATTTTGTTTTGTAATTTATATTCTCCATTCTTGGCATTTTAAACCTATCGATGGGTGCAATTTGCTTTTCCTTGTTAGTAATGAACGCGTATGTTTGTTTTTATATTTTCTTGGTGAAATATTATATAAGCGAGTATATTTATTGTGTCAATATACTTTTTATGAACAAATTTTTGTTGTTATTCCAAATAGCCATACATTTATTTTTATAGATTACCTAAAAGGAAATTATTGTGTTTTTATATTTTTTTTTCCATGAAAACATTATGTATATATCTTCTATATATAGTGCAAGAAAATTGTTTTTTCAATGTTTTAATTTTGTATAATTTTCTTGAATGGATGTTATGGACTGGAAATATTAAACATGTATTTATTGTGCATAAAAAATATTGAGCATTTGACACAAACACAAGAATTTCATTTTGTTATCATATTATTTTGGCCGTCCTCAACATGCATGCAGGTGTAATATATGTCTTTGTTACTAATACACTTTTTTATATATCTATATTTTCTCATATATATTCATATATTCATATATATATATATATATATATATATATATATATATATATATATATATATATAAATATATAAAATAAAGTTATGTAAATTTTCTAAGATAAATATACATTTCTATTTACAAGGTACGCACAAATTATATATGTTCATTATATATCATAATAAATACATGAGTGTACAAGAAATAGGTTTTCATATGTGATACAAGCTAACCTTTACATTGTTTCTATTGAAGGGGTCATGTTGGATGGATATATCAAATGTGTATTTAAGTGCATATATGATATAAATGTATAAAATCCATGTGGGTATAGATCAATAGATCAGAGAATACAGAGAAGATAAGTATTATAAAACATTTTAAATTTGTATTTGGTAGAATTAAAAATAAAAATAAAAAAAATACTGTGTATGAATTATATTAAATATTCACAATTTATTTTACAAATAAACCATGTGCATATGCCAATAAATTTTGTGCATACATATTTGATTCAAATTAAGAAAGAAAGATTTACATCATTTTGATTTTATAAATTTTATTGATTCAATGATATAGGTTTGATATATTTATTTTATATTTAATTTATTCTAAGGGTCTTTATCCCATAATTTAGTGCAAATTTGAGCTCTTTCTTATTACTGAACACTTTGTTTTCTATATTTTCATGATGAAATATAATATATGTTGGTATATCCATTGTATGTAATATCTGTGAACAAAGTCAAATCTAAGTATCCTGACATAGACATGAATTTATATTTACATGATACACACAAGTGAAGTATTGCATTTTTGCATTCTATGTAATCCTTACAAAAGTATAAATAAATGTTATATATATTCAATGTATAATGTACTCAATGTTTTTACATTGTTTTGATTTGGTCATTTTTATTGAATGAATAGTATTGGTAAGATACATTGAGTATGTATATGCTAAGGGAAAAAAATTAATTTAAAATAATATATTTAGCTTTCCTTGAGGTTGAGAGTTAAGAAATAAGGTTTTTTTGGTTCTTCCATATTCAATTTTGTTATATTATATATTTTAGATAAAATATGTGTATCCATAATTAGGGAGAAGAAGGTCATGAAGTTATTTAGAAGAATATTCAACTCATAAACTTGTTATAAATAGTTAAAAAAAGTTATGAAAACAAAGTGGTTGGCCCAAAGGATAAATATATATCAACTTAATTCAATTTAAAGAGTAAAGATTACAAAAAAATATTTGAGAATTATATCTAATGCTTCCCTTTATTTTTTAATAGTTCAAAATAAGGGGGTAGTCAATACTTGGAACTCTCAAATTGCTCCTCTTGTGAAGTATCTAGATAGAAAATTGAAACATTTGGTTGGAAACTCATTTTTATTAAAAAATCAAAGCAATTTGTTTTAAAGAAAAATATCATAGTTTTAAAGGGGACATTTTGGTTATCTTTGATGTGGTGTCAATTTTCAAAAAGATACTTCTTGGTGAAGCAATGAATGTTATTTGTGGCACTACAAACCCAAAAATTTTAGAGTTGGTATAATTATGCATAAGATCAAGATTTGTTTAAGGAGAGTTTTATGAACAAATAGAGGGTGTAGTAATGGCATTACCATTATAACCCACATTTGACAACATATTCTTAAGACAATTCAAGGTCAATGCCCTTGGTTCATTTTCATTGAAACCAAATTAGTGGGATAGGTTTGTTGATGACACTAACTTCATATGGTTGTACAACAATGGAAATCTTGACAAGTTCATGGAACATTTAAGTATGATATTTATCTATAAAAAATTAATTATATAAAAATATGAAAATAAAAAAGTTACCTTTTCTTGATCCTCATCTCTAAAAAGTTAGATCAATATTTAACACATGAAGTTTATAAAAAAAAAGTTGCATACAGATTTATACCTATAGTCAGATTAAAATGATCACCCTTGTTATAACAATGCAGTTCTAAACTCTTTGTTCACTATATCACTCATAATCTTGGACCCAAAGCAAATATTGCAAGAAAAATAGCATTTCTTAAGTGTTCTCATAAAATATAGTTGCATAAAATGGGAATTTGAGAAATATTTCCACAAAGTTTCACTTAACAGACAAAGTGATATTAATGACAACTCAAAAAATACTATGATTAACATCCCATATATTAAGTGTGTTTCATAAATATCATCCATGATAGTTAGAATATTTGGTTTTTAAGTGACATTCAAACCATAAAATATTATTCGTACCAATCCAGATTTGTAAAAATATTTTTTATATCCTAAAATTTGTAAAGGAGTATATGTTGCTCCTTATTCATGTGGCCAACCATATGTGGGATAGATGGGAAGATCTTTCCAAACTAGGCATTAAAAAAACACTATAGTGACATTCTTCACTCTCATATTGATGTCTCCACACTAGGCAAACCCTCCCACATTACAAAACACCACAAGTAAAATATAATCATTAGAGAGGAAAATTATTTAAAAATTAAATTAAGGGAATATCTTGAAATAGAAAAAAGACCCACCAATATAAATAGAGATAATGGATTTGACATTGGCAATTCATGGAGGCCTATTTTTTATTATTTAAAGAACGAGAAACACAAGAGTGACTTTTTAAAGAATTTTTTTGAATATTTTCACATAGGCTTGAATTAAGATGAAATATATTTCTCCTTCAATCCGAATACCTTAGTTTTCAAACATGTGTTACTATTTATGGTGGGTTTGTTAGTTGATTGTTCCTCAAAGTTGCTTCATGACCTTTTTCTCCCTAAATATGGATACATATATTGCATTAAAAATGTTATATTTGGAAAAAAAATAAAATGGAAGAAACAAAATCATAATTATTAAGGCTTCAACATAAATGAAGCATTTTTAGTATGCCAAAAATTTACCATGATCACCTTGGACGTGAGAGCATGTACATATATATTTGTTTTTGTTTTTTTTAGCATTGAACACTTTTTTATATTATAAATTATTCAAATTGAAATATAATTTAAGTGGGTATACTCAATATATATGTGAACTATTTATGAACAAAGTAATGTGGGTGCTCCAAGATAGATATACCAAAAAAATTACAAAAAAAGGGTGTTAGTTTATAAATTTTGTCATGCATGTGGATTAATAATCTAGGATAATTGAATTACGTTAATATACAAAAATATTTTTCTATCTTGTTATTGTGAATTAATCATTAAAGTGTTTTACATTATCTTGGATTGACCTGATTTAATAGATATATAACTTGTCCATTAATTAACATGTTTTAATGTATTGTAGTAAAACATTGGTATGAATGTAAAATTAGAGTTTGCTTGCACAATTGTACTTACTATAAATAGAAATAATATTAGGGATTTATATACTTAATGTGTTATTATTTATTGCATGTTTAAAAATAAATGTAGATAGTTTATAAGACTAGATAATGGATTGAGAGTAGCTTATATAAGGAATATGATTGTATAGATCTTACTCAAAAGAAGGATCTAGATGCCAACATCACCACAAAATCATCTGTTGTTTCTAGATTCATTATGTAAATATTTTTTGAACTCTTTTGGCACATACCATTATGGCTACATGATATATGTCTTATTATGCAACATTAAGTGCTCAACGTGTGTAGAAATCTAGAAAACATGTCTCCACTTCAAAATATTGGCTTAACTTTCAAAACTAGGCTTATACCTACAACTGGGAACTACATGTGGGTTGAGTTTAACTTAAACACTCACCAATAAGTGTATTAGTGTTGCCTACACATCCAATTATTCAAATATTAAATTAATACCACTTGTAGTTCTCCACATAAAGTGTATGTGCACAATAGTATACATTTTAAGAATGTAATATGTTATCCAACATTCAACACATGACAAGGGAGAGATTGACTTACCTTAGGTTTTTGTATATTTGGCTAGGGTCTACTCTTTATAATTTATTTTTAATTATAAAAATTTAGGGATGTCCCTCTAAATGTAAAAATGTGTATATATGTTTCTTTTTTTAGAGTTCTAAATAGGGAAACAATCTTGGACCTATTGTTTATTTATAAGTGAAACCTTAAGTAGTTTACTATGCTATTAAAATTTAAAATCTATGGATGGATTGATCAATATTATTTTAATTATAAAAATCATTATTGATTGGAATGGGAATAAATTCATTAGAGTTGCATGTCTCTATAATTTTGGTAGTGTTTGAGCCTAATGGATTCATATAAAAACTTGTAATTATGATTTCATGACCTAAAAAGAGTTTTAGTATGACAATGAAGAGGTTAGGAAAAAAATTGGAATTCATGTAGGTGAGTGGTATAAATTGGGAAGGTTAGGCCCATCAAAGTTAAGTGGATAGAAAAAATATTGCGCCATAGCTATATGTTTATGCACAATTCATGTAAGATGAATTTAGGTCAATATTAGCATTTCCAAGTGTCAAATACCATATTTTTAGTGTATACAAATGTTCCCCTTTTATTCTATTTTTGAAATTGCAAACATTTATAGAGTAACAGTCTAAAGATATGTACCTTGGTGTGTAAACACATATTTTCTTTGAGAGAAGGATCCAGGTGTCTATATTGTTACATGTAAAACTAATATGTATGTATGTATGTATGTATGTATGTATGTATGTATGTATTTATGTATGTATATAATGAAATCTTAATTGTATTAGATAAATGAATCTTCTGTAATTTGAAGTGAAAGGAAAGAATACACCTGTAAGTGGGTGAATCATGTTGTCATGTTACTAAGTGGATGGATTTTACTTTTATAAATTAAATTCAAAGGATGAAAAAGTTAAAAAATATATCCAATTCCATAAATTCAATAAAATAAAAGTTCATAAAAATAACCTACTTTGGATGGATGGATGGATTTTAATTTAGAAATTTTTATGTGATTGAATTTATGGAATTAAACATTTTTTTCATTTTTTCATCTTCTGAATTTAATTTAGATATTAATGTCCAATAAAGGCCAAGAATGGCCAACATGACTTGATAAGGTATTACATGAATCTAGTACATAAATGGAGTGTCAAATGCATCTCTTAAAAATACACAGAGAGAAATAAAATAAGGTTTTAATTTAAAAAAAGCATTAAAAAAAATTCTTACAATATTTGAATGGAATAAATCTTGAAACCAATAGAATTTACAACACCTTAAAATATTTGGATCATGTATTCTAAATATCTAGTATATTTTATTTCCTAAATTAAAAAATTTAGAAGCAAGAATTAATATTCTGGTTTTAATTATGGTAATTATATGTGTAAAGAATTCAATTTGAGTATTTTCTATCAAAGGTGAAATTTCTCACGAATAGAAAAATTGTAAATGTATTTGTTACTCATACTAAATAAAGATCCTTAGAGATACATTGGAATATATAAAATAAAATGTTGTCTTCAAATAATTTTTTAGTGGGTAAGGGACCCAAATAAAAACTACTCTTCATATTCAGGTTCAAAAATACATAGTTGTCATATATGTTCATCTTTTGAGAGGTCACACTCTGATTCCATCTAGACTTTGATGAAACATAACTTTAAATTTAGCTCAAGGGATCCATAATCATAATGTTTTAACCTTTTATGACTTAGTGAAATTAAATATTATTTATTAAATAGCTAATTAGACTAAATTAGAGAAATAATATGCAATAAACATAGCCACTAATTTGTTATAGAATTGACTAGCTTTGACTTTTTTTAAAGTAGAAATAAATAGTAAAAGTAAGAACTTAGATACAAAAAATTGAAATGGATGATCTGGGTGCTAAAAATTGAGGTGGCAGCTAGTCTGAGTACCACAAACTAGATCCTTGTCTTAGAACCTCTCCGAGATAGTAGTTGCCTAATTATGCAATGATGCCATTATTATAAATATGGTAGTAGTGTCCTGATATTAGCAGTAGTGTCCTTTATACAAGACTATCTTGAGCTTTTAGGTGCACCTATGTATGGATCTCTATGGTCTATTCCTACATCCATGAGTCATAAAACCCTATATATTACTTTTTTTGATTAAATTTATGAGAAAACCCTAATTCTTCATGTATCTAGGGCATATAGTTGATAGAAGCTAAAAAATGTGCTTGTTAGTGGGATAGGTTGGACATCCTCAACACCCTGGTGTGATGAGAGTTACCTACATACTAATAATCCCAAGAGTGATCGAGCTCAATGTAGTTCTCCCCACCTAAGTAATGGTGTATGTTCAAGTGAAGTTTATATGATAGTGGACTTAAGTGATTTTAATGTGTTTGAGACTAGAAATCTAGGTAATCTATTCTTAGGACTACTATAGATGGTAGTATGTATAATTAGGGAAGAATAAGGATTCATAACCTTAATTATGCCCAACTTATTCCTAGTTTGAATGTGTATTTTGCATCTGATTTCTATCTAGTCGTTAAAGGGATAAAATTCATGCATTTATATTATGTTGATACTTGGGTGGGTGCTAAAAGAGGTCTAAGACAATCTTAGGAGGATTTAGATTTGAAAAGGTATATGTTTGTGAAAAAGAGAGGGAAAATACACTAGCACCATTATTGGGACACTAGAGCCATGTGGCATTAGTGTCCAAGTGGTAGAACACTAAGCACGAAGGACCATGATCAAGAAATGAGGGTCTAGGACTACTTTAAGGATGACTAGGGATACCTATGGCCTGCATGAAGACTGGATAATTATGAAAATAGTCTCTAAGATAGGTTTAAGGCTAAGATAGGGATATGTAGTCTCAATTAGCACTCTTAACACTCAAATACAACTTTTAGATGATTATATTTACCCCCATTTCATTCTATAAATGTAGCAAAGTGAGATGACTAAGATAAAGGAAAAATAAGAGTACCTAGACTTAATTAAGAGGTGAAGCCTATGATGTTAGGTCTAAGTATATGAAGCGTGCTCTAATACATGTCCTAAAATTAAAATGTGCATAAATCATTCCTTACTTAAGAGATATCAAAATCAAAGACTAAACTAATTAAAGAAGTAAAGCTAAGTAAAATTAAGTAAAGAAATAGGAGAGAGGAAATGCATGAATATACCTCATTGGGTGTGTAAACCAATGCATAAACCTAGTGATAACCTATGTATGTATATAGTGATTAATTGGTGAATATCTTAGACTAAGATGATGATTTGTTTAATCATATTGTGAGGGTGGCTTAAGAACTCAATCTTGTTTTAACTACATCATTTCCCACTCCTATTTGGTGGATCATGACCTTTGAATAGAATGGAATGGATTTATGGTGTGTCCAAGTCTCTCATATAGGTGGCTTAAAATCTCAATTAGGCTATGACTCCATCATTACCTACCCATGTGTATTAGATGCATATGAAACTAAAACTACATATTGTAATTGAAATTTTCTAATTGGGTGTGTCATCTCCATGATCACTTGAGTATATTTGACATATTCAAGCCACTCGATAATGCCAACCACTATAGATGAAGTAAGGCATGAAAATAGTATGTAACTTAGAATATGATGTCAGATGTATACAAAATATAAAATGACATGGAATTTTTCATTCAATATGATGAGATACTACACATAAGTGAGCATAAGGAAATAATATGTTATGCATACGCCCTAAAATATGATATCTAAGCATATAGATTCTGGATTAAGTTGTAATAATTTAATTACAAGTATATGAACTAAACATGGTAATGGTCAAGCCATGCATTACTCCCCAAATCTGAGTAAATTGGTATGAATCTAAGATAAATTGGTATGAATTTGAGTAGAATTGAGCAAAATTTATAAATATATAATTGAACCTATGCAAACCTGTAATGGACCTACTATAATTTTTTAGCCAATATAGGTTTTTATAAAACTAACGTAATGGGATAGTAATGTCATATCTTGGACATTAGTGCCATGTGGTGCTAGTGTCCCAGTTTTGGTGTTTGTGTCCTCTTACTCTATTTCCTATGAAACTATATTGATCTTTATGTCACTATTTTCCCACTATGTTTACCTAAGTCATTTTTTTATAATTTGAGATTGTATGCTAAAAATGTACTATGAATACATTATAGGATCTTGATATCTATGACAAACCCCTATGAATTCCCCCTCTTTTGATGGGAGTTTATGTATGTGTAAAAATTAACCTCAAATCAAAAAGATCTACTAAATATGTGTTAACTAGAGCATATATGATAACTACTTAATAATTTAATATAATGTGTATACATAACATCATAATGTAATAAAATCTAAATGTAAGCTTGTAATATGTGAGGTATATCATGTATAACATTCACAATAGTGTCAAGATATATATAATAATGTATGTAATAAAAAATATTAGTAAGAATTGCATAGCTACATAGGGGGATGGGGCATAATGTCCCTCATGATACCCAAGTAGGGAGGGGAGATGCATGAGGTCCCTCGTGGCACCTAAAATTGGAGTGTGTAATAAGTAAGAGATAAGTGTCATGGTCATGATGTATATAAAAAAAATACATACAACACACATAAGGTGCATAAAGTAGGCCCAAAGGCCATAATACAAGGGAGATGGGCACATGCCACTAAATATAAGAAAATAAGACATTCAAGGACATGTTTTAATGTCCACATATAGAAGCAACAAGTAATTTCACTTAGATCCACATAGAAATACATGTTCAAATATATGCATACATTATTAGGAAGGCACACATAAATGCATGGTCACATGTCCAAAGCATACATACTGTGAATAGAAGTGTCATAAAGATAAAGAGCAATGCCATATTCAAATGCCCTAAAATAGATGAAGCATAGAGATACAATCAAGTCTAAACTAGGAAAGATAGAAATGAAAGTATGAATGAATATGTAAAGCAAATATGTGTAAGAGATAGGGTGTAAATATATTGAGTCTAAAGTAGTAATAGTCAATAAAAAAGATTGAGTAAGTACAACATGACCAATATCAAGATATAACAATGCTAAAGTTGTCATATAGTGTATAGAAAGATATAACTTGGTAATCAAAAAAAATTATAGGGTTCCCCCAAATTGGTGAATGTGTGAAATGGCTAACCCATGTATTTATGTAAATACCCCCTATGGGTAGATAATAGTATATCTATATCGATGTAATGGATCTGAGTCCTATAGGAATATGCAAGCACTTGGCAATAATAAGTGAATAATTTATGTGTGATAAAACTAATTGTACTAAGATAGCTATAATGTGTAGTGCCTAGAAAATATAATAAATTTAAACATACCAATGCTTACAATCTATAATTTTATGTTTTCTAAGTAAGTATTTGATTTTATTTTATTTTTAATATTATATTATTTTTATGTTTTTAAAATATAAGTTATGTAAAATTAACATGTAAATGAAACTATATATAAGGAATACGAGATAAGGAAAGTATGTATAAAAAGGGAAGAATAATACTAAATGATGAGTCTCATGGGAGACTCACTATCAATGTGGCCTATGTCAAATAAAGGAACTGTGATCATGTGTGTTATATAAAAGGGTACATATGGTCTTAAAATATACTACATTGAATGATTTATGTTTGGCCATCCCAGTGGAGTGGTGTTGATGATCTATGATAATGATTCTAGTGTCTTATGAAATAAAGGGTCTTAGGGTCCCATCTAGTAGAATATTTTGTAGGTGGCATAGGTGACCTATGTTGAAAACCTTGATAACTTAATAATATCAATCTTAGAATAAAGGAAGGAAAGGGAGGCCCTCTAGAATTTGTAATATATCTCTGATGTAGGGGTATTTTTAATAATTGTATTTTTGGGGGACTATGTATATATAAAATCACTATATGATTAGACCTCATATTCAATAATGGTTCTACTAAACTTTGTGGTATACTAATAAAAATTATGTTCAAATATATGATCGACAACTATTTTATAACTTGTAGTTGTGTTTTAGCTGGTAACTATGTTGCAATTGGTTTTGGGATAGGTAGAGGATACTCATATGAAAGACCCTAAACTATTATCACCTAATTTTCATGTATATATTTTAGGCATATGTGCATTTTGGATGAGATGATTCATAGCTAACGTATCCATGACCTACCCAATAACATCTTAAATATGCATGCATTAGGTTAACTAAGAATCTAGTGGCCACATGTGTTGGCCCCCTATAGTGGATGTATAATCTCCTTATTGGAGCTCTAAACATGGACACTAAAACCATTGATAACTATCTCTTTAAGAGATATATCTTGATCTGAATACCCCAAATATTTTATAAGTGTGATGGTGCACGTGTTAATACTCTACACTTTATCAACCATAATACTCTGCATATGATGATGATCTATGTAGTCTCATATAAAGAGTGCATATAAATTTGTATCATCATCAATTATCACCTATTCTAAAAAGGTTATGAGTGGTCTAGGGAGAACTATAGTATTATACAAATTGATGATATTTTGTAGTGGGTGTGCTTCCTTTATATTATTTTGATATGAATCTATCTGTGGATATGCCTAATATGTGTATTGAACACCTGAGGTACTCCCTACCTCATTATTTATATTTTTGTAAATAGATCTAATAATATTTTTAATGCCTTAGATTCTATTTTTCATACTTTGGGCATCATTATGGGTGTGCCCACATCAATAATGTTATCCTTAAAAAAAATCTTGTATCTTATGTTTTATGTTTATGCATCTATTTATTGTATGGCCTGGTTCCTTTTGATATTGATAGAAATCATTGGAATCATAGTTATTTATAAGAGGCCATGTCATATCAACCTCTTTTATGGGAGGTAGAGATATGACAATGCATTCCAAGAGCTACTATAAAATGCATGCTAGTGATTTTGAAAGGTTGGTGAAAATTATATGTGGAGGAATTGATAAAATTAGGCAAGGACATGGTTTTGAAACTACATTAACTATGGCCTTTGGATCACTTTTGTTTTAAGTGGCCCTTACCTTGTATGGAGGCTTACTATAACTCTTCGTAGTTGATTCTGATATATTGGTATACTTAAGTTTTCCCATGGAAAGAAGATTGTCTTCTCTTTCTTTCATTATGTGGCATAAGTTATTAAAGGTTAGAAACTTCTTAAATAAGATAGCTTCATGTAATGTTGGTAGAAGACTATGTTTGAAGATGTATTAATGCTCAATATTTGGCATGAAAATAGTTAACTTAGCCAAGATAGTCTTATATCATAGTATGTATTTTGTAATTAGTTCATTTGATTTGTATTTCAATTATGCAACTTGAGCATATGATATATTTTAATTGACATTTTTTGAGAAGTTTGATAAAATCATATATGCCAAAGTATTGAATTCAATGATAAACTAATTTGGTAGATCATAAAATCATTAAAAGGAATAATCCTTTAGATTACACATAAATAATTTAGTGAGGAGCCAATCACTGAACACGTAGTCTAAACATGTTGCATTAAAAGATCAAAGATGGTGCTTTGGGTCACCCTTAACATCATAAAATGTAAGCTTAAGTGTCATGAATTTGGATGGAAAAGGTGTTACCATTATGTTTTATGCCAAAGGTGTATATAAAAGAACATGATAATCCAAGGCATGTGATGGTCTTATGGCTCCCTTCTCAAGAAGTAACACCTTAGCCTAAAAGGAATGAATTCCATGCATAAGTGATTATACATTTGGAGAGGAGGAACTAGCCATAGTAGGTATAAATATCATCAATTATTATCGAGTTAAAATTCATTGTTGCACATTATGAGTTATCCCCAAAGTAGGTGTAACAATATGGTTATATAGGGGAGTTGAAGATTGCTCGTTATTTGATTTATTCTTTATTTCCATTATGGATTGTAAAATATATGCATGTTCAAGGGGATATTATACATATTCTATCTATAAATCTCTATATAACCTCATCTTTATTTATAATTAGGTTTTCATTGTTAAGTGGAGGGAGAGTGTCCTGATGCCCCCTTGTGTATCATCTAAATCTTGATTATATTACTCATCTTCATATGTATTATCATATAATTACACATAATTAGGGTGTGATGGATCATATATAGGATTTTAAATGGATCCCTTATCCATGTTATAAGCTTGAATAGAAGTAATTTGAATATGTTCAATAGGGTTGCCACTAAGCCTGACACTTCTTCATAGAAGAGAGATTTTTTAGATGGAATGTAGTAAACAGAATTGAATAGGGATATTAAAATACAATATATTAAATATAAAAATCTTAACATAGCTAATGAAAATAGGAAAAATAAGGATACAAACCCTAGTAACATCTAGGGTTAGTGTTTGAGCAATGTTGAAAGTAAGTCAGGTTCACCAAATGTTTTAAACTTTTAGGACTTAATAAAAATAAATATTACATTTGTTAAAGAGTTAAGTAGACTATATTAGGTAAATGATATACAATAAACATAGACTCTAATTAATTATAGGATTGACTAGCTTTGACTTTTATAAAAATATAAATAAATAGTGTAAATAAGAACTTAGAAAATAAATGAAATGGATGATTTGGATGCTAAAACCTGAGGTAGAAGATAGTATACATATAAAAAACTAAATCCCTATGTTAGAACCTCTCTTGGATAGTAGAACCCTAATTGTATGGTATTTTTGTTATTAAAAATTTGGTGGAGTGTCTTAATATTGGTAATAGTGTCATTTGTATGAGATTGTCTTTAGATTTTGGGTGCACATATGTCTGGATCTCTGAGGTTTATTCCTATGTGTATGAATCTTGAAACCCTATATATTGTTTATTTTGACATACTTTATAAGCAAACTTTAATTCTCTATATAGCTAGGGCATCTAGATGATACAAGTTGAAAAATGTGTTTGTTAGTGGGGTAGGATGAACATACTCAACACCCCATTATGGTGAGAATTACCTACATACCAATACTAGGGATCAAGCCAAATGTAGTTATCCCCACCTAAGTTCTAGTGAAGCTAGTATGATAGTGGACTTAAATGCATTTAATCTATTTGAGACTATAAATATAGGTAATCTCAGCTTAGGATTGTTATAGACGGTAGTATGCAAAAGTAAGGCATAACAAGGATTGATAATCTTAATTGTACCCAACTTATTTTAAATTTGAATTTGTATTTTCTATATAATTTCCATATAGTGGTTAGGGTGATAAAATTCATGTATTTATACTATTTTTATGCTTATGTGGGTGCTAAAAAAGGTCTAGATTAACCTTGGGAGGCTTTAAATTTGAAAAGATATATGTTTGTTAAAAAGAGAGTGATAGGACATTAGCATAATTATTGAGACACTAGATAAATATAGTGTTAGTTTACTTATTATGATGCTAGTTTCCAAGTGGTAGAACAGTAGGCACTAAGGGCTAAAATCAATAAATGAGGGTCTAGGACTGATTTAGGGATGACTAGGGATATATGTAGCCCACAGAAAGGCTAGATAAGTGTAAAATTAGGCTCTAAGATAGGTCTAGGTTTAATCTAGGGATAAGTAGTCTCAAGTAGCACTCTTAGCACTTAAATACCACTTTTAGGTGATTACACATAATTTTAAAAAAATATATTCAAATAAGAGTTATTGGCTACATCATGAATACCTTTATTAATCTCTTATTTAGTGATCTGAGGAGCATTAATATGCACCAAAATAGGATGGAGTCTTTACATTTCAATATCCAAATTCTATAGGAGGCCCATTAATCATTCATATCAACAATATTTGAATCTATTTTTGGAAAATTTCATAGATTATGAAAGCGCCAAATATTGATAACTATTCTAACTAGATAAATAAATAACCGTGCATGAAAGCCTATGCATCATAGTGATAATGTGGAAAACCAAACATGGTAAAAGAGGGCATATTTTAAACTCTTATATAAAAACTGAGCAAGTAATTATTTAACTAGCTTGATATTCTTTGATAACATGGAGATAAAAAATATTTACATATGTTTGAGATCAATTTATCTCAAGGATGGACCAATCCTCGCATCCATATGAAATTTTGGAAGTAAATATAATATGAAATTCTCAAATATTTTTTAATATATATTAAAATGGGACATGAAAACATTGTCTTTCTAGGTATGATATCAATTGCTACATCATGCTTGTATTGCAATTAAAATGCTAAAAGGTTGTCCAAAAATAGCCACACTAAAGGTGTAAAAATGCACTAGCTCAAAAAATTATTCTTTTTATATCAAAACATGTTTAGATGTTAAATTCTTGTTTACATTTTATATTCTACTTTTTATGTTTACAATATTTACTTCAAATCCAATTTTATCACAAAAATTACTTATGCAAAAAAGCTAATTTGAAGAACTATAACTCAATGTTAAAGTAAATAAATGCAACTTAGAAAAGAATTATAAATCCAAAATAGACTGTGACCACTAAGAATTTAAATCTATACACCCCATGTAAAAATATCTATCATATTTAAATTTAAAGTTTAAAACCATTAGTTTAAAATATAAAAATTACTTGAGAGAAAAGGGGATGAAGAGGGGTTTTCCATCCCTTGAATTTTAGTTATTACCCCTATATCAACATAACATTTATCTAGTTTATTCATTTTATTATCCTAACAAAGGTAAATAATATAGCCTTCAACTAAAACATTTCTACTTTTTCTTTGTCCAATCAAACATTGCCATGTGGCATTGCTTATATCTACAGATCATTTTTCAAAAATAAACATTTTTTTATTTATTAAAAGTTGTATTTTTATTTTATTATATCATTTGAAATAATTTACTATCAATATATGAATTTTTAATAAGTGAAAATACATATTTTTGTCTTTCCAATGAGAACACACCACATGGAAGCTTTTTGGGTCAAATTAGAGTCTTGGAATTTTATTTTATTTTTAAATCTAAACTATTTGCCAATCAATTTTTTTATTGGAATAATAAAACTTGGTATTTAGTGCTTGATAGGCCATCTACATTGACATGTATAAATGGTTAATACACTTATTATTTAACATTCAATGATGGTGGCTACATCATGTCAATACTTGGTAGGTGTATGGAGTTAGGGGACAATTTCATGGATATTTACTATAATGTGTATGTGTTATAGAAACTACACATAGCATAATGTCCATAATGCATATGTGTTATTTTAAATTAGGATTGGGATTAGTGAACCTAATTTATACTCATTATAGTGTTTATGTGTTATAATGTGTATGTGTTTTATTTATTAAACATAATGCATACACGTTATAACTTTTATGCATTATGTTTACTTATAAAACATAAAAATCCCCAAACCTATTGGCATAAAACCATTCTCATATTATTTTACATTTTTTTTGTCATTCTCTATGCCAAACTACATTCGATTTGTGCTTGGAAAAGGAAAAAACATGTTACTATTACATGTTAGACCAATTAATCAACAATGTCACTATAGAGGAGAGGTAAGTTGATCTATAAACTAGGTTTATTCCTTAGATAAATCAAATGGTTTTTGAAAATGGATATCGAATATATCTCAATTCCTTAGTTAAATAGAATTGGTGTATAAATCTAGGATTGAGTGAAAGTAGTCAGAGAACTTTATAAACTTATTTCCCACATATAACTTTTGATTTGGTGTCATATTAAAAAATTTCATAATTTATATAACATTTTATTAATTCATCTATAACTAAATTAAAAATTGGAACTCATAATGAACTATAAAGTAAAAGTGACACTATCATGATAATGGAGTTCACCCATCATTTGGGCTACATCTTTGGGTTCATAATAATGAACTGATCCATTAAAAGATGTAAATATAAATATCAAAATTTACATCAAGATATGGATTTTAGAATCCATAAAATAGTACTATCACCTGATGACATGAAGGGTTTGATATTCATAGAAGCCCATCTCCATTCATTCCCAGTACCTATATTTCCTCTTCATACATGTGAATAGGAAAAATTATCAAAAGAGGTGCCTCTATCTTTATTGTATACCTGTAACTCCATCAAGAAACCCTACAACTATATATATATATATATATATATATATATATATATATATATATGTATCCTCCTTGGCTAATGGCCTTATAGCATAGAAACATCAATATATAATCAAGGTTTTCTTTGTGTAATCAATACACACATACATGTATTCCTCAGCTATCACCATAGCCAAAAATGTAATAACTTGTTGTCTCAGGGTCTAGGGTCTACATCTACCAATATATAGTTATTCATATATATCTTCCTTGGCTATACTACCTTTTAAAATAGAAGAAATAAAAATTTCACTATAAAATATAATACTTTTCTCCTACAAATACATCTTCCATATATTATTTTACACTTGCCCATGGTATGACCAAGGAATGTGCCCATGACTTGGTCTATATGTCCATAGTTTAGCTAAGAGTCTATTTTATAGGTTTGAGTAATATTAAGGATCTACATGTCCATATACCATACTAACTTAAGCTATGTCAATTACACAAAATCCTATTTAGATCCTCATCTCTCTTCTGTGGCTTATTTTTTTATTAAGAGGCTTAAATAAAATGAACACAATAAATATCCACATGTATCTCCCATGGCCAAAGGCCATTAATAGAATAAAATGCCCTCACAGGCTCCACTATGCATTTAGAGACCTTCCAGGGTAAACTTCATTTGGTTCTGTGGGGGTAAACACATTTAGACACCTTCACAGAGTTGAAAGACTATTGCAGGCTCCTTTAACAAGAGTGCTAGGTTGTGGAGCTAAAAATTCACTGATGCAAATGGAGGAGGATGCTGAGTTGTAGAGTAATTGACACCGGTCTGATCAACCAACATTGGTTAGATACAGTGTGTAGAGCAGCCAACATCGACGGGGATCAACCGACGTCGATCATCCCCAGTCAGATAGGGACTGACATCGGTCACCTGTGCATTCTAGAACTGTTTATTGCATGAATAGTTAATTTGTTTGAATGGCCAATTTGCATGTTGAAGGTTAATTATAGTCTTGAGTTGCGTGTCTAATTATTGTAATTAAGAAAGTCTAATTATTTTTTGCATGAGGTCTATTTAAGACACTCATGGGCTGTATTATAATTAAGGCAAGAAAGAGATTTCTTCTAGTTATAAGATCTTGGTCAGAAAGTGTGCAAGGCCACGTTAGGAGATCTACATGTGTAAGTAATATTAGGTTGATTTGCAGGTTGTTGCAAGATTAAGGAGATTTACTTGAAGTACTTTTGAGTGCTTGGAACTAGCAGTGTTGAGACTGACTGGTTGGAGGTGAACAACAATTCTATGTGTGAGTTTTTTGTTGGGACTGTAGTTGAGAGAGAGCTTTGAGCGAAGATTACTAAAAGTCCTAAAGGTGTGGGAAGCCTCAGAGGTGGAAGAAGAAGTGGCATCTTCTTTATTGTATTTCCTTCTGAAGAGTATTTAATACAAGATTGTGTATTGTCTCTCAAATTATGTGTAGTTTCTAGTTACTTATTACTTCTAGTTTAATTCCACATATTTAGTTGCATGGTAATCAGTTGTGCTTCCTTGGGTTCCTAATAGTTGGTATCAGAGCTAAGGTTGCAGGGAGTAGGTTTTGTGTTTGATTACAGTTCACTCTCAGGGGATTCTGATTGAGTCAGAGTATAGCAATGGCAGAAGAAAGTAAGCTAAGGATGGAGAAATTCAATGGCATGAATTATCAATTATGGAGGATGCAGATAGAGGATTATCTATATTAGAAAGATCTGTACTTGCCATTGGGTGGGGTTGCATGCAAGCCTTTGGATATGAAGGATGAAGAATGGGAGGTTCTTGATCGAAAGGCTCTGGGAACTATAAGGTTGAGTCTTGTATTGTCTATGATTTCCAACTTATCACAGGCTAAGACAACGAAAGAGTTGATAGGATCTTTGGAAAATTTGTATGAAAAACCCTCAGCTTTGAATAAGGTATTTCTTATGAAGCAGTTATTTAATTTGCAAATGCAGGAAGGTGGATCGGTACATAGTCATCTTAGTGATTTCCATGGTTTGGTAAACTAGTTAGTTTCAGTCAATATTGTTTTTGATGATGAAATTAAGGCTTTCTTAATCTTATGCTCATTACCTAAAAGTTGGGATAGTTTGGTAATGGCAGTTAGTAATACTATGCCTGCTTCTAAAATCTTGAAAGTGGATGATGTTGTTGGTGTAATCTTGAATGAAGAAATTCATAGGAAAAGCACAGGTGAATCATCAGGGAATGCTTTGAGTGTTGATAGTAGGGGAAGGCAAAGAGAGAAGATTGAGCATGGGAGATCAAGGTCAAAGATAGGTAGGAGATCTAGATCTAGGCCCGGCAGGAAAATCTGCTAGAATTGTGGAAAGAAAGGGCATGTAAAGAAAGATTGTTGGTTGGTTGAAGATCAGCAAGAAGGAACTAAAGAAGTAGGTGTTATAGGTATTATTGCAAGTATTTTTGGATAGGATGCTCTGGTATGTTCCTTGGATAAATTGGAATCTTGGGTTTTAAATTTTGGTGCCTCTTTTCATGCATCCCCAAATAGAGAATTTTTCCATGAGTATGTCCAGGGAGACTTTAGAGAGATTTATTTAGGGGATGGTAAGCCTTGTCAAATGGTTGGCAAAGGGAAAGTGAAGCTAAAATTACAGACAAGCAGCACATGGGTGTTGAAAGAGGTCATGCATATCCCAGTCCTGAAGTAGAATTTGATTTCTATAAGAAGTTTAGGTGATGAGGGATGCACAGTAACTCTCATAGTAGACTCTTGGAAGGTTACCAAGGGTACACTTATTTTAGCAAGGGGTAAGAAAGTAGGTACTCTTTATCTATCTACTTGTATTACTGATTCTTCTTCTGGTTTATCTACTTTAGCTGTAGATTCAAAGATGTGGCTTTGTAGGCTTGGTCACATGAATAAGTTGGAGATGCATGTTCTTGATTCAAAGGGTAAAAGTTTAGATCTGGGAAGCACAGATTAAGATTTATGAAAGCAACAAAATAGAGTGAGGTTTCTTGATACACTTTCTACAAGGAAGGATCGGGTTTATGGCACAAACAGGGAATCTGATGTTTTTAACAAGAACAGGAAAGTCTTGGTATTCAAGCAAAAGATGACGGATAGAGATCAGTCACAGGGGCTAAATAATTCTAAGTAGGGTAGTTTGGACAAGGGTGTGATTCAAAGCAAGCTCACAGGTAAAAAATCATCACTCACAAGTAAACACAGGTACCGGCATCAGTCAAGGGTAATCGATGTTGAACAGATAGTCACCGACGTCGATCATGTGTAGACCAGAGGAGTCAGTGGTGTCAGGAAAGTTAATACCAATGTTAGTTAGGTAGGAACTGATGTCTGTCAGCAACAGAGACACTAGTGTTAGTTAGGAAAATGGCATCGGTAGTTAGGACAGTCGCATGGAACTGACGTTGGTTGAATGCAGGGTGAGAGGTGACCAGCATCGATCACTGTTAAAACAGATTATGGGTAGACAGAAAGCTCTCAAGGAGTCTCAAATGCCCATGTGGAGGACTGAAAGGGTAAGTAAGCCTCAAATTCATTATTCCCCTTCTTTAGATTACTTGTTACTCACTGAAGGTCAAGAACCAAGAAGTTTTAAAGAAGTAGAACAGGTAGGATCCAAGAAATAGTGGGAGTGTGGCATGAAGGAGGAAGTTGATTCCTTGGAAGAAAACCAAATGGGAGATTTGGTGGAGTTTCCAGTTGGAGAGAAAGAACTGAAAGATGAATGGATTTTGAGGTCAAAGAAGAGAGAGAATGGACACGTGAGACAGAGGGCTAGGGTATATGGTCTTGAGCAAGCTGCAGGGCAATGGAGGTTTGGCAGGTGGATGACAAAGTAGGGCTTTAGTCAAGGTCATGGTAACCATTATGTTTTCTTTACCAGGTTGGATAATATTAGCTACATTATCCTGTTACTGTATGCAGTGTGGATGCTTGTTGCAGGGTCACACATGTAGGGAGTTACTGAGCTAAAGATAAAGTTAGTTCAGAGGTATGTCATGGAGAATCTAGGAGCAGCAAGATTCTTTGGCATGAGTTTTTCTAGAGATAGGGAAGGTCACAGGATGATGTTATCTCAGGATGATTGTGTGATTAAGGTAGTGGCAAGGTTCAGGATGTAGGATGTAGAGCCAGTTAGCACACCTATGGATGGACGGTTAACAGAGCAGTGTCCCCAATCACATGATGAGGTTAAGTACATGTGTACTAGACCTAAGTTTTCCCAAGCAGTGGGAGTTTTTAGTGAGTTTGTGGTCAATCTGAGAAAGAAGCACTAGAGATCAGTTCAGTGGAGTCTCAGGTATCTAAGAGGGACTAGCAACAGGTATACATGTGATGTAGGGTCAAGCACTTCTCTACATGGGTATGTAGAATTGGATATGGTAGGTTACTTGGTTGACAGGTGTTGCACCACAAGTTGTGTGGTGGTTGGTCTTCAAGATTGATCTTGAAGAGGAATACAAGCCCAAGAAACAAATTAGGTGGTGTACAGGTATAGGTAAAGGTGCAACTATTTATCTCCAAGTGGGAGATTGTTAGGTTGTGGAGCTAAAAACTTCACTGATGCAAATGGAGGAGGATGTTGAGTTGCAAAGCAATCGACACCAGTCTGATCAATCGATGTCTATCAGATACAATATGTAGAGCATCTGACATCAGCAAGGATCAGTCGACATCGGTCATCCCCAGTCAGACAAGGACCGACATCGGTCCCCTGTGCATTCCAAAACTATTTATTGCATGAACTGTTTGTTTGTTTGAATGGCCAATTTGCATGTTGAAGGCTAATTATAGTCTTGAGTTGCATGTCTAATTATTGTAATTAAGAAATTCTAATTATTGTTTGCATGAGGTCTATTTAAGAGACTCATGGGCTATATTGTAATTAAGGCAAGAAAGAGATTTCTTCTAGTTGTAAGATCTTGGTCAATAGGTGTGCAAGGCCACATTAGGAGATCTACATGTGTATGTAAGATCAGGTTGATTTGCAGGTTGTTGCAAGATTAAGGAAATCTACTTGAAGTACTTTTGAGTGCTTGGAACTGGCAGTGTTGAGACTGACTGGTTGGAGGTGAACAACAATTATGTGTGTGAGTTGTTTGTTGGGACCGTAGTTGAGAGAGAGCTTTGAGGGAAGATTACTGAAAGTCCTAGAGGTGTGGGAAGCCTCAAAGGTGGAAGAAGAAGTGGCATCTTCTTTATTGTATTTACTTCTAAAGATTATTTAATACAAGATTGTGTCTTGTTTCTAGTTACTTATTACTTCTGGTTTAATTATGCATATTTAGTTGCATGGTAATCAGTTGCGCTTCCTTGGGTTCCTAACAAAGAGGATTCTATATAAAATAACTCTATCTTAACATGATTATTTTCATCCTCTCTAGCCATCTATCTGACATAACATATTTTTATCTCCCTTCAGGTGCTTTCAATCTCTTATGAGAGATGATACTTTGCTTGGCTCAACTATATATATTTGATTTTGGCAAAGCTTAACTTTTCAAACTAAGCTTACAATAATTTAGTTGAATTTACCCATGGGCTCAGTCACTACAACATGATAAAATTTAAATAGGACTTGGGTCTATTTAATATCAACTTTTCCTACCCATTGATTCATATGTTAATGGCCTATATTATTTTTAAATAGCTTTAAAATATCTGACATGGTCTTGATACTTTGGCTTGATCCTCTGTTCAAAATGGACAAATACATTTTGTGTCTACCAACACAACAACATCTACACCCAAGACTCTAAATATCCTTTTAATAGGTGTACAACATCATCCAAATCCATAGCCTCTTTTCAAGAAAGATGTAGAATAGATGAAAACATCCTTCAAGGGCTCATCCTAGCCAACAGACTCCCTCATTTGCTTGGGCTTAATCGATGTAGATGTATTCATTACCAAGAGATAAAATACCTATTTTCCATTACTTATAGGTTTTTGAAAATTGCTGAGGCTATCCCACCATTCAGGATTGAATCATATCTATTCACCATAGCCTTTATGGGCTTATCCCCAGAATTGGCAATCTCCTTCCTTCCCCATATTTAGATCCCTATGTTTGAATAGACTTGCTATTTTTAACAATTTTATTCATAATATAATCCCATATTTATTGGGGTAAAATGGTTGATCTTTTTTTATAGAACTCCATGCCTTTGTAATGCTTGTCTTAGGCCACATTCCAATCATCTTTTGCTAAATAATCTCCATATAGCCTCAAGTTTGTTAATTTAGAGGGTGGTAAATTGATGGACCTAACTGACCATATCAACTCATCAAACTGACCAATGGAATCAATCCAATGCAATGCAAATCAATCTCTATGCAACTCAATCTCCATTTAAATGATCTCCATGCAACTTGGATCTGATGGATTAATAAATCTATTAAATAAGATATTAAAAATAGAATATTATCACTATGGGCTAATCATGGAGGAATAAATATTTCTTAAATTTTATTATTATTGAAAAAAATATTCCAGATCAAATCTCTCCAATAAGACCTTTTTGGTCCCCAAAAGATCAAATCTCTCTCTACCTCTATAGACAACCTCTATAATTCCTCATCTTTGACATTGATAATCTTCATGTACTATTTCTAAAAAAACAAGATTTAAAATAGCATATGAAGGAATTATGAAGTCAATCTATCATAATGACATAATTAAAAACTCCATTTGCAAAATATCAATGAAATAAGACATTATAATGCTTCCCTACAAGAATTCAACTATCAAACTAAAACTATAACATATTTATGGAGAGTAACACAAATTTTATATCCATTCTACCAACCTGACCTATTTCTAAAAATAGTTAAACTATCTAGTGGCTTCTCTCAACCCCTACACTAAATGAAGGTTAAGGTAGTCTCCTTGTTATCAACATACACAAGGGGAAAAAATTTTGTTGTATACATTTATAATATTTACAAATAAATTGAACACATGTATACATAATTTTTACAAGCATTCTCCATTTATGGTTCTTTAAAAATACACTTACATGATGTGCATAACAAACATACATGTTTGTACACGAGGTTTTTGATATAAACATTACCCATATTACTGTGGGACTTAGACATAAATGCATAGTATAAAAATGTGCAATACATTTGTCGATCCTAAGGTGATAATTGCACAATGCACACTACTTAAGGATAATCAAGGGAACTAAAAAATAATAAAATTAATTGTTATGTCCCTTGAGTCTTTCCTTGAACTTGTCAAACTCCAATATTGACTTAGAGAATTTCTATAATAAGAATTTGTTTATCAACTAATAAATTTGTAAGTAATTGTAAGCCAATATCATTTAAAAGTGAGAAAAAACTAAGTATTTTAAACTTATATTGATTTTTTCTTCACCATCTGACTGTTCCCTAAATCATACCTCCACAACTCATCCAACTTAGTTTTTAAAAATCAAATCACAATGAAAAATTGAAATAGGAGATAGTAAATATATATCCTTCCAAACATAACTTTTGTCAAAAATTCCTTCCCTGGATCCAATAGTTAGGATTTCTCTAAAATAATGTGTTTAAGATAATAAAAACATACTAATCTAATGCCATAGTCATGCTTATCAAAAATATTCAAATAAAATATTTCATCAACCTAAGGGCTATTCCCTTTTCATGGTTTCATAACTAAATATTAAGTGGTTTCATCTGATAATCTATATCTCAATATGAGTTATATGATCAATGTTATATTTCAATAAGGCTTTGAAATAATTCCAAAAAAAGACATATTTTACTCCCAAAACAACCTTACACAAAGGATTCAACCAAAAATTTGCTAACATAGTTACATTTAAAAATAATTTATACCTTTGAAGAAGCTTTGAAGAGCACCTATTAAGTACTGGCTAGCATAATTTTGGTGTTTAAATAAATTCTTATTTTCTTCTTGAAACTCTTAACAAAGCTATGAAACATACCAATCTATGAACCATTTAAAAACTCAAAACTCGAAGTGCAAAAACATGTTCAATATTGAATGATGCCTTATTGCCATTTCAATATCTTAACATGAAAATGGTCTTTTCACTTGTTCCTATCATGAAAGACATATGAATCCATAATATGATTAGTAGTCTAAAATATAAAAGATACACAACTATTCATCAAAGACCAAAAATATTGTGTCAATACCAATATGAAATTATATTATAGCCATTCCTCAATCTGCCCTCTATATAAGATTGATTATCAAACTGCAATTGTTTCTTCTTGGGTGTGCATCATTGAAAGTGCTTTGCACTTTATCTGAAAGATTTTCAAGGAAGAAAGTTGGTTCTTTTCACAAAACCATTCACACCTCAAGAGAATAAATGTTGTTCTTTATATGTGTTGATCTTTCAGGGCTAGTGGCTTTAAAACCTTGGCTGTTAGAAGCTTGTCTTCTTCCAACGAATTGGAACACCTTCTAATTTTCCTTTACACTAGCTTTCTTACATGTTCAAATCAAATAGAAGAATCATAAATCAATAATTTGATAAAAACTCTAAACTAAAGTATATCACAACTAAAATAAGGTCCTAAAATCACTTGCTCTAATACCAAATTTGATACATAAATAAGATTTATTCCTTAGATAAATCAAACGATTTCTGAAAATATATATTGAATATATCTCAATTTCTTAATTAAATATAATTGGTATAGAAATCTAGGATTGAGTGAAAGTAGTCAGAGAACTTAATAAACTCATTTCCCACATATAACTTTGGTATCGATATCATATTAAACTTTTCCATAATTTATATAATGTTTCATTAATTCAGCTGTAACTAAATCAAAAACTAAAACTCATAATGAACTATAAAGGAAAAGTGACGCTATCATGGTAATGGAGTTCACCCATCATTTGGGCTACATTTCTAGGTTCATAATAATGAACTGATCCATTAAAAGATGTAAATATAAATATCAAAATTTACTTGAAAATATGGATTTTAGAATTTATAAAATAGTACTATCACCTGACAATATGAAGGGTCTAAGATTCACAAAATCCCATCTCCATTTGTTATTAGTACATATATTTCCTCTCTATACATACAAATAGAGATAATGATAAAAAAGGTTCCTCTATCTTTATTGTAGCCCTGTAACTCCATCAAAAAACCCTACAAATATATATATATATATATATATATATATATATATATATAATACCTCTTCACCATTACCTATAGGTTTTCAAAACTTGGCAAGGCTATCCCGCCATTCAAGACTGAATCATGCATGTTTGCCATAGCCTCTATGGGCTTATCCCTAAAAATGGTGATCTCCTTCCTTCCCCATATTTGCAACCATATGTTTTTTAATAGACTTGTAAACACTCGCTACTGTTAGCAATTTACTTGGGAATAAAATCTTGAATTTACCAGGATCAAATGTTTGAGATCTTTTTATAGAGCTCCATGCCTTTGTAATGTGTGGCTTAGGTAACATTCCAATCATCTTTTTCTAAAGAAGCTCTGCATGTCCCTAGCTAACCATATCAACTCATCGAGCTGACCAATGGCATCGATCCAATGCAATGTGACTAAGTCTCTACACAAATGATCTCCATGTAACTCAATCTCCACGCAAATGTAATGGACTAATAAAACATTATCCAATGGTTAAAATAAATACCATATAAAATAAAAAAAATCTTCTAGATAGATAAAAAAAATTATTCTCACTATTTTATTATTAAAACATATTTTTTTTAATATCCCATTCAAATATAAGAAGGCAACTTGTTAACCCTCTTCCTGACCCTCTTATCCTTTATATCCCTCTTATAGTTCCAAAACACTCCCAAACATCAGGGGGATTTGGATGCACACATAGTAGAAAAAATATATAAATTAAACAAATAATTAGGATAATGATGGACCCCACTTCGATCAACACCCATCACACCTATTTAGATAATACCCTAAAGTCATTATTAGGTCAATTTGACTCGATAATGAGATAAATGTATATATGGGAATTAGATAGGGGTATAACTAGGGCTTACTATGTTAACAAACTATCAGCGCATGAGGTGAAAGACAAAAAAATAACCTAATTTATGTCTTATTCATTGACCATCAACTAATGGACCATCTCTACTATCCACAAAATGCTTCTTCAGCTATTGGTGCTAGAAAAATTTGAATAGAAATAATTTTTGGGACCAATGGTAGATGGTGTTTGATTACTACCATGTAACAACCATGAGATTCCATTGTCTTTTTTTAGGGAACACTACTATGATTTTGTCACCAATGAGATTCCCAACTATTTTTATTACTCATAGTTTTAGGGAAGATAGAAATGCTTTACAAAGGATAGACAAGGTGCACATGATGTGTTTAATTGACTTACAAAAGTCCCTACCCAAAATACACTTCGGCTAGGGATCCCCTCTATGGTGAAAGATTTCATTTAGATTAACACTTTTCAATCTCTTAGTGCACTTACTAACACACTTTTTCATCATATGAGTAGGCATTTTAAGACTGATGCTAGAGATACTCCACCTAGCATGCATATTGAACCTCACTATTGCATATTTTATAGTTTTATATGTATTAGACCTTTAGATGATGATGGTGGTGATTTTGAGGACATAGATGATATAATATTGAGGGTTGAGATTTTGGAACATAATTTTGTGTGCACACATCGATCACTACACAAATGTAGGTATATTTTATATTTTACATGTCAAATTTCAATTATATTTATATTTTAAAGATAATAATTAATTTACATATAAATTGAATAATATACATGTAATTTTTCTTCTTAGAAGAGGAGATGGTTCCATCATTTTCATAGTCCACTACTAAATTTTTAGTCTAAATGATGTTTACATATGCACAACCAATTTTTTGGCCTTCTACTCTTGCATATGTTGATGTTATTAGGCCAATGTTCACATATATAGAGGTAATTTTGACTAAATATTATATTCTATGTAATTTTTATATATATATAGATCTCATTGCTTGGCCAACAATCATAATGTTCAAATTAAAATTTGAATTATAGTGATTTTAATGCAAATTATATGTGTGAGATGTGTTGAAATATATAGAAATAATATCCCTAACCTAAGATTCTCCAATTACATATATTCCATGGACATATAGTTTTGAAACCAAAGTATGTAAAATGTTTGTGTATTCCTACATAAATTGATCATGACCTTGTCGTAACTAAGAAAAAAATATGTTTCGATCATAATATTTTCTGATCGGATAATAGGTTATTTTAATAGATCACATGAAACCATTCTATGTATTTAAAAGTGTGTTTAAGTAACCATCATCATATGATTTACATTAGTTTTCCCACCATTTCTTTACCAATAAAGAATTTTTTATAAGACTGAATGTAATATTTTCTTAGTCATAGAAATGATTCACTATGTAGAATGAATAGATAAGATTAAGTCAATTATATAGGGCATAGCGTCTATGTTTTCCTTCAAAATATGTCTAGATTAAATTTTATATTTTAGAGTGTTTGACCACCAAATGGTTGTTTTTAATGAGATGTAATGGAAAGATTTTGAACGTGCTTGAGAATTTAAGAAGAAAATTGATAAACAATACCCACTTGTTCATATGCATGACATTCTTCTAATTCTTCCCATTACCTTTGTAAAATATCCTCTATCCTTATTTGGAATAGTTTTTTAATTTAAATTATTTATATTTGATCTACCTAATATCTAAATACATCAAGGAAGGTATTAAAGGTTCATGAATATGGAGCCCCAACTTTCTATAATTAGATCGTGTCGAGTGGGCATACAAATAAATAAGCATTAAATGGGTACTTTGAATTGTGAGATGATATGAAGTATGTATGCTTTGATTCCACTTATGTAAGGCCCAAAAAGAGACCTAGTGGGTAAACTCACTTAATGGATTAAATTTTTTATCATAGAAGTGTACAATGAAAATAATAACATATTAAAAATATATATCTAAGATTGTATATATGAATTTTATGTACTTCTAGTCTATCTCTTCTAACTTACTATAGAGAATAGATGAATACATTAATATAAAATAGAGGGAGATTAATCATCGGTTAAACCATTACAATATTAGGTAATAACTATTTTATACCAATCATTAGTTTGATAGCTTTTATTGAAGTTAACCCTGAGTTATGGCTATAGTAATAACTCTACATGAGTTCTATGGCATAGAAAAAGAAAAGTTACGACTTGTGGTTTCACGTGTACTGGAGATGATGTTGAAACTACTAATGGAGCCATGTAAGTTGTTGAGAAAACCTAGATTCTATAAGTCAAAGTGATGACTTAGATCCTCTTAAATCATAAATTAAGTAATGTATTATATTAGCTATTGATAGATTTTTCATAGAATATTTTTTAGGAGTACTAGCATGTTTTGGTTCATAATTCTAACATTATAAATAGTGTTGTGCCAAGAAAATAAGAAGCTTTGGATGACATCATGCCTATAAAATAAGACAACCATATCCAAGATAAAAAATGTAAGTAATTGGTATCACAATAATAAGTTTGATAAACTAACAAGACATGATGAAAATGGCTTAATGACCCACTCACATTTAGAATAGGCATATAATGACAAGTTATGCTATATTTCTAGTTCAACTATTCAACTTGAGGGTTGCCTATTTTTTGGTTTTACAAGTTAACAATCTATAGGATTCATTGGTTCAATAAGAAAATAAGAAAAATAAGCTCATTAGCATAAAAATCCTAATAGTCAAGACATAATCTTTTATAATAAGCTTATTAGCGCAACTATAGTCATGAATGTGAGAGAGCCTCTATCTAACTACATGTTGATCTAAGCTACGATTTTTTTTTATTTTTCTTCAAGTATAAGTATAATTAAAATGGGCATATTTTAGTTAAACAAAATTAAAATTCAATGACAGAAGAATGAGTATATATATATATATATATATATATATATATATATATATATATATGTATATATATATATATATATATGTATATATATATATATATATGTATATATATATATATATGTATATATATATATATATGTATATATATATATATATGTATGTATATATATATATATATATATATATATATATATATACATACATATACATATATATATATGTATATATATATATATATGTATATGTATGTATATATATATATATATATACATACATATATATATATATATACATATATATATATATATATACATATATATATATATACATATATATATATATATATAATGCCTTTAGGAAGTTCTAAGTCTAAGTTGTTAGTGTGTCAAAAAATAAAATAATATATTTTTATTAACTGTGTATGCTTTCTTAGATAAACATGAATAAACCTAAAACTATTAAAACTTAATTAATTCTAAGTAAAAATCAGATGTGGTTAACTATAAGTAAACAATAATCATAATGAAAGGTCACTGCATCCTTGACACAAAGTTTACTCTCAATCATTTTTTAATTATACATTTATTATGGAGTATATAATATATTCACAATGAGAAGTAGGTTATGTATATTTTGTAGAAATGGATGAAGGAAAAATCAAATTACCTTTGATATGTTGACTTACCTTTCTAATGTCAATGACTATGTGATCTTCTTGTGTTATCCATGTAATGTTGATATACCCCAAGATGCATATATGTAATGTATGTTGAGTGATATGCTTTTTAAATGTTACATGATAGTTTTGTTAGAGTACTATTTCATATGAAGTGATTGTTATTTTGAGATACCCCAAGATGCAGAGATGTAATGTATGTTGAGTGATATGCTTTTGAAATGTTATAATATTTTTTTTTTAGAGTAATATTG
The DNA here is from genome assembly GCA_037957365.1 of Torreya grandis. NCBI lineage: Eukaryota > Viridiplantae > Streptophyta > Pinopsida > Cupressales > Taxaceae > Torreya > Torreya grandis. The sequence continues at coordinate 946,736 of JARHVA010004222.1, read as the reverse complement.
CATAATGCAAATGAAGTGATTGATATGTATAATGGTAATGATTGTTATGTATAAGAAATGCCTCTAACAAGTGAAGTAGAGATGTTGATACAATAACAAAGAAATGTCAAAAGGTGATGATTGAGTGAGGAAGGATTTAGATAGATTGAAAAATTGGTGGGACTTTAGTGTAAGAAAGAAAAGTTGTATGATAAAAGAATTCATCTTAAATTTTAAATGAAAAAACAATAAAATTACATTATAATTAGTATATATAGATTAAGCGAGGAAGGAATTAAACAGATTGAAAAAATGGTAGGGCTTTAGTGTAAGAAAGATAAATTGTATGATAAAAGAATTTGTCAAAAAGTATGTATATGATTGATGTTTAAATTTTTAAAAAATAACGACATTGTATTATAATTAGTGTAGATATTTCAAATTTATTTATATTAAAAATATTAAGATATCTATTATTTAATTAATTTCTTCATAAATTATTATTGATTAGTGATAGATAGCCTCAATTTAATTGTATCATTATGTTAAGGTCATTTTTTTCAAGAAAAATAGATTCCAAACTCTATTATATCTTTAAGATATTATAATTATTTAATCAATTTTATAGGAAAAAAGAAAAAAGAACATATAAAAATCAAATTGATATCAAATAAATTTAAAATTATCATCTAAAATTCAAATAAATATCAAACTTAAAATCTATTATTAATTATAAATATTAAAGGCCATCACCTAACATAATTACTAACTTTTAAATAAATTATTTTGACAAAAAATAAATATAAAGATTCAAAAATAATAAGCATAACTGATTTCAAAATAAAATAAATGATTAAATTTAAAATTCTAATGTTTAACATATTAACATACTAAAGAGTAACACACCAGCTCTTTAAGATTCATCTATTTTGTTAGAAACTGAAGTCAACTGGTGTTAATTTCATCAAACTACCAGTTCCGCCTCAGTTCTCATGCATGCAACAGCAGTTAACATTCATTTAGTTAAACAGTAGTTAGAGAATTTGTTTTAGTTTCAATTTGCTTTTCTAATTATTGTTTGTTTTCAAATCTATTTAATAGACCCATGGGGCAGTATTGTAATTGAGCAAGATAAGCAAGATGAAGAAGATCTGCAAGATTCAAGAAGATTAATAAAAATCTTGTTCCATAATTGCTGTAGCAATTTGTGTGTTTTATTTTCTATTTTTATATGTTATTATTTTCTAACAATTGGTATCAGAGCTATTAGAAATTGAAGTCAACTGGAGTTAATTTCTCCAAATTACCAGTTCCACCTCAGTTCTCATGCATGCAGCAACAGTTAACATTTAGTTAGTTAAACAGCAGTTAGAGAATTTGTTTTAGCTTCAGTTTGCTTTTCTAATTATTGTTTGTTTTCAAATCTATTTAATAGACCCATGGGGCAGTATTGTAATTGATCAAGATAAGCAAGATGAAGAAGATCTGCAAGATTCAAGAAGATTAATAAAAATCTTGTTCCATAATTGCTATATCAATCTGTGTGTTCTATTTTTTATTTTTATATGTTATTATTTTCTAACAATTGGTATCAGAGCTATTAGAAACTAAAGTCAACTAGATTTAATTTCTCTTCTTCTTGATTATAAATTTCATTCAAGTTTCTCATTTTCTTACCTTTAAATTCAACATCTCTGTTACCGCAACCTTGCTCAGATCTGATTGCAGTCAGCACAGAGAGCCATGCAAGGTGTCGATAGCAGGGACGTGAAGAGTCAACAGTTTGGATGCATGTTCAAAACTTTACAATTTATGCTCTCTACTTCTATAAATCATATGCAGTCGCACTGCATGGAACACACTGACAGCTAGACAAATTTGATCCCCACACACACACACACACAGATCTATAAGTTTTTTATGAGGCTCAACTTTACTGTTTAGTTTGATAATGGCTTCAAAGCAAGAAAACCTAGTAGCATCTAAGAATTTGGAGTTTGCAAAGGAGAATGCCCATGCCACTTATGATGCGAGCAAAGAGTCAACCTCTGGTTTATTGGGTAGCCTAAAGGAGACCACCATGTCGGCCCTTAAGACAGCTCAAGAAAAATTTGACTACATCAGGGGTGCCACTGTGTAGAAAGAAACTGAAAATAAGGATACCAGCATGGGAAAATCATAGGAATGTAAAGATACGACTACTGAGAAAGCCAAGGAAGCTAAGGATTTGACCGTCAATAAAACTAAAGAGTATAAAGATAGTGTTGCTCATAAGGGTGAGGAGTATAAGGAAATTACTGCTCAAAAGGTAAGGGAATCCAAAGATACAACCATGGTGAAAACCCAAGAGACTCAAGAGGTGGTACAAGAAAAATTAACAAAAACAATGAAAGTTATTCGCCAGCGAATGGAGTAGCTACGAGTAAAAAAAAGTTTTAGTCAAATAAAGAAGAAGCGTGCAGTTAGTTTGGAAAGAAGCTGTGAAGGTGTTAAAAAGAGCCAAGCTATGGAATAGTTGAAGAAATAAGGCAGCGCAAGAGGTGCATGTGAGAGATGGTAAGAGCTCTGTAGAGCTTGTGTTACACAGGGAGTGAAGCTATGAAAGTGTGTGTGTGTTGAACAACGAGTGAAGTTGTCAAAGTGTTTAAAGTTCAAGCTGATCATTGGAAAATCTAGACCAACCTGGAAAGAACCTAGTAGAGTCCTGGGAGGAAACCTGAGTAGTTAATCATCAGGTGAAATAAAGGTAAACAAGCAAGCAGCTTACAGTGTTGGACATAAACATGTCTACTGATATCCTTTCGATAGGATACTCCTCAGTCTTAAATGCTGAGTGAACGCTCATTGAGAAATTTTATTTTTTTGTAGCCTCAATCTAGGCTTTATCAAGGTGGTGTATTCCACATATAAGGTGATGTATTTTGCAAGGTGGTGTATTTCGCATGAGAGGCAATGTATTCTACAAAAGAAAAGCATTCTAGCTTAAGTTAGTAGATAGAATGAGTGAAGAGATGTATGCCATTAATGGTAGCCACTAGCAAAGCAACTATGGAAAGAATGGTAAATCATTTAGGCATTATAAATGCTGAAGTAGTTAGTGGTAGAAATTAAGGGGGAGTGTTAGAAACTAAAGTCAACTAGAGTTAATTTCTCCAAACTACTAGTTCCACCTCAGTTCTCATTCATGCAGTAGTAGTTAACATTCAGTTAGTTAAACAGCAGTTAGAGAATTTATTTTAGTTTTAGTTTGATTTTCTAATTATTGTTTGTTTTCAAATCTATTTAATAGACCCATGGGGCAGTATTGTAATTGAGCAAGATAAGCAAGATCAAGAAGATCTACAAAATTCAAGAAGATTAATAAAAATCTTGTTCCATAATTATTGTAGCAATTTGTGTGTTCTATTTTCTATTTTTATATGTTATTATTTTCTAACATCTTCCAACTACCATCATGATGTTCTTGGTCTACCCCTACTATAAATTCTCCTTTGAATCCCAAAGTCCAATCTACAAGCTGTAAACTATTTAAATGAATTAAGAATCCTACAGTTCAGACTTATCATATCCATCAGTTCTTTTTGGATCAGTTTTAGGATATCAGCAATCCTAGGATAATGTTGTATGAATTAAGAATCTTGTAACATTCAGTCGAATCCTACAATTTAGAGTTATCATGATCTATCAACTCTTCTTGGATAAGTTTTAGGATATCAATAATCCCAAGATAATGTTGTACTATTGGTAGATAATGGTCAAGGGAAACATAAGCCTTCTGAAGGACACTAAGAAGAGAATCCACTTCATCTCCTAATAGATCAACCTCTTCTTCAGCTTGTTGAAGATTGAAACATTTCCTTTCAAGTTGGTCTTTGTAGTATGAGTTCCTTCTAAGCACATATTTAACTTTCCCTTGTAACTTATTCATATGTTCAGTAGTTTGGTCCAACCTTAACAAACACTCATAAATCTTTTCTTTAGTCATGATTTCTAGCTGCAAAGCAGCATCGATACTTTTATTAGAAAACACAGTAATTTCCCTTTTATGAGCTATTTTTGTTTGTATTTGCATGCTCTTGAGGCCATTTTTGGCTAAATGTAGCTCTTCTTGCAAGATATTTATCTGTTTGTGCCCCTTTTATTTATCCTTCATTACTGAATGTGTCCATAATTGCTTGTGTTTGAGTGATTCTTGTAGAAAGTTGATTATTTCTTTCTGTTCTTTGATATTTCTTGCAGCCAAGCTCTAAGCATTTTCTTTCTCTACAATGGTGGCCTCAAAATTCTTCCTTGGGTATTGCTCTTTCTTTCTCATATCTTCCTTGTCTTGGATAATCCCCTCCAGTGTATTTTTTTCTTTCTTCGCTCATCCTAACTCGTTAAATGCCTTATACAATTTGTTTTCTTTTTCATCCATAACTTGCATCATGGAATTTACTTGCTTTTTAAGATGTTCTTGTCCAATTCTTGCTAGATCCAGGCTAATCATATTTTCCTTATCTTGGAAAAGCTTTTCCAGTGCAATTTTCTCTTTCCTTGTTCTTTCTAACTCCTTCAATTCCTTTTTCAATGTCTCATCTTTTTCTTCTAGAACTTCCTCCAGAGATAATACTTTATTCATCATCTCCTCTTGCTCTTTTCTCATGTTGTCACGTTTGCCTTGAATCATAGCCTCAAGACAAACATTTTGCTTCTTAAACTCTTCACAATCATTCATTGCCAAATCCAAAGCATTTTTCTATTCTTCAATTTCACATTTTATCAAGTATAAATAATTTTCGTTCTCTTTGATAAGTGTCTCCAACAAAGCAATTTTTTTTTCAAGTTCCTCCTTTTCTCCAAAAGCAATATCCAAAGCCCCGTCTTTCTCAAGCATCACCTTTTAAAGTGATTTTTTTTGTTTTATGTTCTCATTCCTTTCATTCAATATGAAACTCAGAGCATTATGTTTCTCTTTGACTGTTTCGCTCAACACTGTGCTTACCATCTCTACCTCATATTGGCTCCTTATACCAACTGCTTCCCTTTTAAACTCCAAATCCTCTATACTATTGATTAAGTGAGATTCTCTTAAAGAATGATCTGAGAGTTTGTTAGACAAATCTTTCAATTAGATTTCCTTTTCTTCAACATTGTTAAGTAAATATCTCCTCTCATCTCTCTCTCAATAAGTCACCTCTGATCCTGTAAATCTCTTGTAGTTTATCCTCCACAATACATTCTATATGAACTTTTATTTTAGACACTACCTATGTGAGATATGACGTCAATTTTTCTCTAGGCATTCTTTGTAGTGGAGGGGGTTGTTGATCATCTGCAATCTCAACTGCAGCAGGCACAGATAGAAATAATTCCTTTGCACCCAAAATGCTATCTTTCATTTTTGATATATTAATCTAAGATTGAAAGCCTTTTAATCTTTCCTACAGTCTCAACTCATTTGACCTTTTATAATTTAGTGTTGCCTCTAAGGCAACAATGTTTTTTCTATAAGAAGCTACTTCTACATCTTTTTTTTCTACCTCTGAATTTCGTTTTACAATCCCTTGCATAGCTTCTTTTAGTTTATTCTCATAAACTTCTTCTATGAAAATGCTCTCAATTCCTTGTTTCCATTGGTGTTCTGCCAGTTTCTCCTCAGCCTGCTCCAAATTTACTTGTTGATCTCTTAGCTTTTTAGTTAAACCATCATTTATAGCTTGAAGCCTTGTTATTGTTAACAAATTATCTATTGTTTCTTCCTTTACATCTTTCTTTGTGCCATGTATTCCACCTCTCTTCTCTTTAGCAGTTATGAGCACCACTTTATCATGGATCAGTTTGATTTGTTACAGATCAGTTATGAATTAATTATATTTTCAATTTCACCACATTAGGTACAAAGAGATTGTAGGGTTTCATTTTGTTAAATGGCATGTATTTATTAGTTAAATTAATTTGTTTGTTCTATTATATTATATTTTTATTTTTATTTTTATTTTTATTTTTATTTTTATTTTTATTTTTATTTTTATTTTTATTTTTGTTTTTGTTTATATATATATCAATTTTCTAAATTTTAAAAATTGATATATATATATATATATATATATATATATATATATATATATATATATATATATATATATATATATATATCAATTTTTAAAATTTAGAATAATGTATAAATTTTCATAGATAGTGACATCACTTTCATATGAATAACTTTCTAAAATTTAGTTGGAGTCCTTATGTCCCCTTCATAGGACTATTATTTTAAAAATTAGTTTCATGGAAGGTAGGTTCCTAGTGTTTTTTAAAACTGTAGATACATAAAATGAATCATTAAATGCTTAATAATATTTAAACTTAACATATTCATCTTGTTTGTTATGTTCGGTATTTCATTAACTCATAATTTATAAGAGAAAATTTACCATCTCATTAATACTATGAACATCATATAAACATCTACATTTCAGCCACATTCATCCATATTTAGTTACAGACTTTTAGCAAACATGTTTTAATAATTGTTGGTCATTTGAGACAATTCTGCACTAGGTCGAATAGGGCCATATTGTGACCTTGTCTATTGCGCCCATACTCCAATAGTCACTTTTTTAAATTGAGACATTTCACAATGGCTCTTACATGATTTTTGTAAATTAGGTTAGTGAAAATATTATAAATATTCCCTTATATAAGCACATCAAGGCTTCTCAAAACACATCTAGCAATGATTTGGCAATTATACTACATACTCAAAAAAAAAGTAATATTTCATCCAATTTTAATTATAATACATTCTAACAGTGATAGACCAAAATTGATTATTATTTATTCTAGGTTAATGGCATCCATTTTCAAGCATTTCAATCAATCTTTTAGTTATAGTCATATAGTTGCATAATCACAAATCACACAATGACCTTGGGAGAGAGAACTACATCAGTCTGAGGCTCATTTGGGGTATATAAACATCACTCAAATTACACAATTTTTTTAAGATAGCTTGTTTATTCCCCTTCCTTATTGTTCCCCTTTAAATTTTATCTTTATCTTTTCTATTGTGTATGAGGTAGATTTTTCGTTTTACAAGTTTTCTACATCACATTTTGATGCATAAATTTAAATAGTCAACCTACATAAACAGTTGTACAAACCCATATAAAAAAATTAGGGATACAATTAACTAGGACATGGTCATAGTCACCAAACAAGGCTATAGCGCAGCCCTATCCTCCTTCTATAGACTTGTTCAATCATAATTTCAATGTTTGTATTTGTTCACGACATAATACATAATTATTTTAAGATAGTTTCTAGTTGCAGTCAACTTGCATAGTCATAATTTAATTTACTTTAGGGAGTTTGTACATTTGTAGGCTTATTTACTATTTTTGTTTTAATCATTTTTTTATAAACTTCTATACTATAATGAATATTACTTTCAGACATGTATATTCCATCATTATAATTTCAATAGTTTAAATTTATTAATTTGGATTCATTTCAATTCAAATAGATTAAATATTCTAGTGAACCTGTTATTTTTAGAACAATTTTTTTTTTTTAATAATTATTTTAAGGTTTTATTCAAATTTTTGTAAATTCTTGATATTGAAAGAAAATAACCTTCAACTTTGGATATAAATTTAAAACAAAACAATTCAACTTCTTCAAGCTTATATTTAGTTCGATGTTGAATAATTTTGCTTTGTCACCTCATATAAAAAATGACACTTAAGTTTTTTAATTCAACCTTGGGTTGAAAAATATTGATATCTATATGTAAAAATATTTTAATTTTATTTTTTTTCTATTATTTTTCTTGTTTTAATAAATTGTGTTGTGATAATTTTAAAACTACTTAGTGACTATTGTGAAAGGCTACTTGGTGAAGTGTTATTAGACATCGTGGCATGAGAAATTTATCTCAATACTCATAGCTATTGTACAATACTAAATATGGAATTTGTTTTTGACTTGCCTCATAGTATATTAAAAAAATATAGGATCTCTTTTTTATACCATCAAAATCCTCTTTTAACTATTTAATTTATTTTGAAACAGAAAGAAGCATATCTCTTAAGAATGTTAATATTAGCATACCCTTAAAAATGAGGTTAGTCGGATACAAACACAATTTTTCCTATATAATTAGTGATTTAAAATATTATATCGACATTAATTAATGAATGAATAAGTATATTTGAGAGCCCACAGAATCATTTAAACCCTTGCCTATATCACCCTTATATATTAATTTTTATTTGTATCATGTTCATAATTTAGCATTTCTTGATTTATATTATATTATATTCATATTGAGATCAATGACTAAATGTTTCTTTTATATGTCACATAGAATCATGTAATTATTTATTAAATTTTGTATTACTATTAAACATGTTATTCATTATGTTCTTGCATGGATTAAATCTTGAATTAATAAGTTATAAAAAATAATGTTCAATATTAAGATATTTTTATCTCAAATGTGTGCATTACTATATCATTCCATTTTAATAATCCAATAAATTTTGTCAATTCTAAAATGACTTCAGAATAAGAGGAAACATATGTTATATAATGTCTCAACTATGAAACTCTAAGAGATCTTCCATTACATATTTCACACCCCTTTGAAGGGTGTATCATGGCTATCATGTTTTAACCTAATACTAAGGAATAATCTAGTAAAATTGACATTTTTTTTAAACAATATATTCAAGAACATCCAAAAAATATTGATTCATTCTCATATGTTTCTAGAGATGAATAAAAGAGAGGTGGAAAAAATAGTTCTTCCAATGTTATTACTCTACTATTGCATCTCTTCTTATTATACACTGACAACATCAACCCTTGGTTTAGGATCATCATTTTTCCTCTAAAATATATATGCCTATGCCTACTCATGCTACTCACACTTCCCCAATGATCTCAATAAATGCCACTCTTGAGTATGCACTTCTTGCCTTACAATCTAAGCTAGCTAACATTGAATAAAATATTTATCAGGTTATCCCCTCTATGGAATCATGTTATTTATTACAAATCTTTTTTCACCCAAAATTGCATCTTATCCATTACCATGTGGATTTTTGGCTCCTAAGCTTCTTTTATATGAAGGCAAGAGTGATCATGAACAAAATTTATGTGTTTTTCATATAGCTTGATAAACTATGTAGATAATGATAATTTTTGACAAAAATCTATCTAATAAGTCTCAAAGAGTATGCTCTTAGATGGTTTTATTATCTTCCTTTTAAATCAATAAAAAAATTAATCCTTTGAAAATTTAATTTTTTAACATATTTTTCTATCAACATTGGTGAAAAAATATCATTCTACTCAAACATCAAAGCTCAATTAAGGGTGTAATGAAATAATAAGTGAATGTGCGCTACTATAAAATAATATTCTATACAAAACGGAAAATAAAATGGTTAATAATGAGATTCAATATATCTTTACTCAAAGTTTGATATTTTCACTTCAAGGGGCAATTATGTTTGATAAGTCAAAATATTTTTATGAACTATGTCATACAGTCAAAGAGTGTGAGTTCAAATTAATTACTTTTAACAAGTTTGAGTTACTTCATATGTCAAATTTCAAATCAATCCAAATTATAAGAATAAATCAAATGAAATAAAGAGTAAAGCTAAGGTTACATTTAATACTATCTCACAACCAACACAAAAGTTTAAATTACAAGCTCTATCAAGGAGGCAAATTTCAAGGTTACCTTCATCTCCTCATGTATTATTGTAAAATATAATTTAATGTAATATAATTAGTCTTCCTCCACCAATGGAAGTGGGCATGTACATACTAAAATCTAATAATTTTTATGACATTGCATATTGTGACTATTATAGATTTGTTGGGCATTATATAAACAAATATTTCAGACTTAAGCACAAGAATCACGATCTTATTGATGAGAACATTATTGATATTTTCAAACCTAACAAAGAGTCTAAGACATAACAAAATGACATTACAAAACTAAAAATGTATAAATATCCTTTTCTAAATTATGAAGAAAATAATAAGGATAATTCAAAAGTACATTGTGCATATAATTCTCATACTCATTCTATATAAGGACATCCACTTGATAACATCATTAATATAGTTAAAAGAAAATAAGCATTAGAACTTACGATTACAATTGGTGGTAGTAAAAAAATTTATGATAATTTAGATAGACTTGCACTCTTTATTTGAGCATATATTTACAAATAATGTATACATAGTGTTATGATATACAATGGATGAATTGAACATATATGCACCATAACACTCCTTTACTCTCTTGGTTATATAGAGAAAGATTTACAGCATAATTTTAGAGTTGTCAAAACATTTGATGGTTATATATAGGATACTTTTGGGCATATAATGGGGTTGATGCACAAAGTTGGGGGAAAAAAATATGACAATATGCCAAATTTGTAAATTTTTTTACAAAGGACATATGCCTTCTTTAAAAGGGCATGTTCCCTTTTTTTAAACTACCAAGGCTCAATTTTCTACCTGAGCTTCAAGGTAATACTCCCTTTTCAAAGGGTGTTCCCCCTTTATAAAGGGCATATGCCCTTTTTAGTTTATAAAAGACATATGCCCTTTACAATACAAAGGGTATTCACCCTTTGTAAAGGGTGTATGCCCTTTACAAACCATAAAGGGCCTATGCCCTTACTCTATTTTTTTTTTTAATAGTTGAAAGAGAAAACCCACAACCAAGAAAGTTTGAGGAGATTTTTTTTGTTAAATTTGAAGATTGAAGCATACATTTTGGAGTTTCATCTTGCCAATGGTATTTGGCATTGGATTGCTTCAAATTAGCTATGTTATTATTTTATTTTTATTTTTTCATTTCTATTTTTATTTATTTATTGAAATAGAGATTTAAATTTTAGTTTGAATTATATTTCTTACATTGCCTAAAAAATCCTATATTTTTATTTAAATTTTAGGTACACAAGTTGATGGATCCATTCCCTAAAGAAAATATTAGAAAAAAACCCCAAAGAGTTTGGTTTTGCATAAGAAGAAGTTGAATTGTATGAGCAATACAATTCCAAATGTCAATAATTATAAATAATTATCAATGGTTTCTATCACTCTTTAGCTAGTAGTGCATAAATTTTACTTGCCACTAAATTAGAGTTTATTTTTAATGAAGAAGGAAATGTGACTTCACAACTAGATGCAATGTTGCATCAAAGAGAGGATATGAAACGATTTTATTCTAAAAAATTATCATATGAAGATAATAATAATAATAATAATAATAATAATAATAATAATAAAATATCTATGTGCTTTATTTATTAAACCTATAACCAACCAACCTCCACCAATGAATTGTAAACATATTAATATTGATTGATGTGTTCATAAGGAGATTAGAAATAACTTTTGGGATAGGTGGTGGATGGTGTTTGATGAACTTCCATGCAACAATAATAAGGTTCCATTATATATATATATATATATATATATATATATATATATATATATATATATATATATATATATTGTAAATTTCTATTGTAAGTAATGAAGGCATCCTAAGATAATGAAGGTGGGTCTTCATTTTATAAATATGGTGCTAGGCAAGATAAAAACTATCATAACCAAGCTCAAAAAAATAGAAGAATAATATCACATGCCTCTATTTTTAAAATTTTACATCATAACATACAGATAGACACCCTTGAGGTGGTTACTATTTTGACATAAGTTATGATTGATCATGGTATGTGTTGGTTGAAAATTTTGTCGATCAGTGTACTGATAAACAAAATAGGTTTGATCAGTCAAAGTAGGAAGATTAGTCATCCAAATGTGTATATTTACCACATCAGAAGGGGATTGATCTCTCCTCTCATCAAGGGGAGGTTCCCTATAGATAATTTATATATATATATATAGAAAATAATACTCAAGGGTAGGACAAACCATCCATCTCTCTTTCTTCAGAGATGATGCATGCGGATCAAAAGAGAAACTCAAGGAAAATGATAGAAAACACTCCTCTTTTTTCAGAAGTACTATTTAGCAAGCCACAAGAATAGTCTAGGTAATAACAGCAAAATGTAATAACTAGCAAATCAAGATGCAGCACAAAGTCTACACCTGAAATGCTCAAGAGTAAGATATGAAGGACAATGAGGGCACAAAGTCATCCCAAGGTCCTTTACACAAAAATGAAAAGAAAGCACACTAAAGTCAATTATAGAGGCACAAAGTCTCTCCACACTTGACTCTTTAGGACACCTTTCTGGTTGTTGTCACTAATTTTGCTTATTGAATTAAAGAAACAGAAGATATATTGAAGAAAAAGACATAAGAACAGTTTCCTCAACAACAAAGATATTACAGTACAAAGTCTGAAAAACCATTTGCTTTCTTATTCCAATAACAAAATATGATAAACAAACTAAGCTCAAACTCTCAGAAGTGCCTTTCAATTTGGGCAAGGTTTCGTTCTGATTGTCAAAAAAGAGATCCTTTTACAATAGAAGAGAGTCCCTTATATAGCCATTTCAAGAAGGATTCGGGAACAATAACACATCATGTTGCATTGGAATCTGTTAAGAAGATAGGCTAGAATTTACCCATTTGATTTTATCAATGGAGGGAAATAAGTCATGCTTATTAAAATTTTGCAACTTTCAATGTCCATCTGGCGATCTGATCTTACCTTCATCATTCCTTCTTTTTTGGTTAATTTAATCAAGGCCTGGATTCAGTTTGCTATTCTATTCCTTCCTCACTTTCTACTGGTCTTGGCCTTGAGGTCTGTGAATGCATTTTGGTCTATAGGTTCAAAGGATCAATAGTTATTTTGTTGTCTTGAATTTGACGTTCGTGCGCCCATCACTATGTTTTCAATAGCTAGTTCGTTGTGTTGAATTTGACGTCTTCGAGAACATCACCCCTTGGTCCTCCTTCGGCTCTCTATTTGGTGCTTTTTTGGATTGGACTTGCCCTTTTGGGCCTTAAGAAATGATCCCTGAATGGCCTTGTGGGATACTTATTTTACATCCTTCCTGAAGGGAAGGTGACCCTTCGGCTTCAGGAAGTGCCCTTTAAGTTGGTAGTCGAGAGTCCCCTGCAAGAGCACCTACCCTTCAGGGTCCTTCAGTGACCCTTCATAAATTCCCCCAGGCTTTACCCTAGGTTTTTCCTTGGGTATTTTCCCCATGGACAATTCCCACAAACAAATTGTCTGAGGACAAATTCCCACAGACAAAAAGTCCACAGAAATTTCCCATGGACAAAAGTCCATGAAATTTCCATTTGCCTTGGTTATTCCCATTTGATTTGGGTTTTTTCCACCCATGACCACCTAGAATTCTTTCAGACTTTTTGTCTAAAGGAATTCCTTCGAACAAAAAGTCTGAAGGAATTATGCCTTAGACTTGCCTTAGTATTTTAGAAAAGAACCCTTTCGAAGGGTATTTTCCTTGATCAAGTGCCCTTCACAAGGGCACTTGTCCTTAAGGAGGCTTTTTCCTTTAGCATTGAACCACCCCTTTAAACTTTGGTGATGAACCAACTATTGAACCATTCCACTGAACTGCTTGGTTGAACTGAACATTGAACCACTTGGTTGAACCAGAACGGTTCAAGCCGATGAACCCTTTGTTTGAACCAACCATTGAACCTCTTCATTAAACCAATCGGTTGAACCAAGATTTGAACCAAAATGGTTCAATTTGATGGCTCAAGCCAATGAAATGCTCCATCGAACCAAGACATTGAACCTTTTTGTTGAACCAAGACATTGAACCAACTGTTGAACCAAGTTTTGGTTCAACGGTTCAAACAAAGCCTTGAACCAACTGACAAACTGTTTGAGTGAACGAAAGGATGAATCAAAGCATTGAAATAAATTAGATGAACCAAATGAGTGAAACAAAGCATTGAACTACTTGATTGAACCTGCCTTTGAGGATTTTGTTTAAACTAAGGCACTGAACCAATCCTAAAAATGACCAAGTGTTAGAAATTGATTATTTTGATTGAACCCACTTGCAGAAGCCATGAAGCCCATTGAACTTGTAGAAGTGAACCTACTTGCAGAGTCTGAAGATATCAAGTCTATAGATATTAACCTTGAAAGAGTCTATAGATTTCAACCTGTAAAAGCCCATTAAACTTGACCTGCAAAGTCTGTAGATTTTCTCTTCTTATTGAGTCTATAGATTCAAGCTTGTAGAGTTCATAGATTTTCTCTTCCTACAGATTCCATAGATTTAAGCCTATAGAGTCCATAGATTTAAGCCTATAGAGTCCATAGATTCAAGCCTGTAGAGTTCATAGATTTAATCCTGTAGAGTCTGTAGATTTCTAAAAAGCTTGAAAAATGAGGAATTTGAATGCCCAAGACAAATTTTGAAAAGGGAAGAGATAATTTTGGTTTGTAGGACCAAAATAGTTCAAATGTTGTCCTAAAAATGAGTGATATTTTTGGGGGACAATAGCTGGCTCCAGTTGGGGAACTTCTGTCAATTGCAAAAAGAATTGAAAGGAGTAGAATCCAGAGTCTCTAGTGTCTTCATGTGTACCATTGGGTTACAGAGTCATGCTACCTAGAAATGAAAGGCTTCAAAAATGGAAACAAACAAAACAAAATAGAATTGAAAACTATACAAATATACATATATATAGATGTAATGATCTGATACTTCAAGAGTTGAAGTGTTTTAGATGATGCTTCTTAGAAGATAGTGAAAATAGTGCTAGATTTTGATAAACCAGCAAGAAGACATTTTTCCCCCAAAAAAGGTGATAGGTGAATGGAGCTCTCCACTAGGAAACAAATTTTATGTGTCTTCCCCTTGGATTTTTCTTCTTCTTGCCCCAAGGTATGATGTGGTCTTCAAACTAAAAGCCATAACTCCTTGCTTTCTTGGCAAAGGGTTCCTTTGCCGAATTTTGATTTGTAGAAGCATGGTCCACTATCATAATTGGTTGTTCTTCTAATTCATTCCAGCACATGATTGGATTGTCCACATCAAACTCCTGACAAACTATTAGCTTAGCATCTTCTTTGATGTGAAGGAGTTTGAATTCTTCATCTTGAGCAATCTTCAATTCGAGCAACAGAGATTTGCATCCACCTGTGTTGTTGGTGTTGCTGGCTTGCAAATTACATGAAGGAAGAATATCTCCTTGAGGAGATATTAACATAGTTCCAACTTCATCATTAGTGGAAGAATTGTTGTCATCATCAGAAGCTAATCTCCTATCATATTTCTCTTCATTAGAGATGGAAGATCTTTACTTGTTTATACTGCACCCTACCAATTCTCTTAAAGTCTTGTTTGGATCAATTCTTGGATTGTTAGCTACAATAATTTCATCTATAGAAACATGAACATCTTCTATAGTAAATAAATAATTACCCCTACCTAAAGACTCAAATAGAATTTGTGTTGTAGGGGCTGATGTTTAGATGACCACATATTTTGCTTCCTTTTCACGGAGCAATCTCTTCATCACACCTTGGATAGGAATCCTAGCTTCAAACATGTCCATACTTAGTTTTCCTCCCACGTCCTTGCAAAAATTTCATCCAAGTAAAATGCCATAGGATGTTGGGACATCAGCCACCAAAATAGTCATCCTAATTCTCTTATCTAGAAAGGCTGCCAATGCAAATTGAGCATCTTTGATTTTCCCCAGTAGTGGTATTTACTTATTCTCCATAGACAAACATCTCCCAAATGTCTTGGTTAGTGTGAGACCAAGAGACTCAGCTACTTTAGTAGGCATGACATTGTCAGATACCCCAAAATCAATGATGTAATAGTTGAGCTGATAACCATGTATTAACAGGGAAACATAGAAAGGTTCTATTTTTCCAGGGGAAATTGGAGGAGTAAAGACAAGATTATTTGGAATGGGCATATTTTTTGGGGAATCAAGAATTATTCTTGACCTCTTGTTTTGTAGGGATGGTCTAGTTCTTGACACATTAGACCAACTTATCCAATTGATCAAGATTGGACTGCAAGTATTCAAATTTAGACATTTGTATTTTGGTCTTTTTGACATGATCAATTATGTCAAATGGCTGAATTAGACTAGGAATGGAGGAAAGCATTTCAACCTATTGGGTTTTAAGAGGGATGGGAGGAGAACTGATATGCAAAATGGGAGTAGAAGGTGAAGGTGAAATTGATGTACTTACATTTTGAGTGATCACCAGATCCTTTGACTAAAAAGGAATAGGGGTTCCACGCTTAGCAATCATAAATATTGATTGAGGTTGCTCCTTTATCTTCTTTTTATCAACTTGCTAGACTGATTGGTTTTTGGACCTGGTAAACACTACATATGATCCATCAATAGCTTCTCCTTTACTTTCAGGTTCATCTTGGTAGCTTAGGAAACTAATATGGGAGTCACCAGCTGATTCTTCTTGATTGTATTTGAGGATATTAGCATCATTTTCTTGATTCAATTTAGGCTAGAAAGAGAACTCTGATTTTACTTCAAGATATCCCATTACTAAACTGGTTGGAGGAGCTTCCAGGGTAAGTTTCTGTTGTGGGGGAGGAAGGTGATTCTATTTCCCTTGATTCCTAGTAGCATTTCCCTGATATGACTAATTTAGGAATGTCCTTCTTGGCATATCTCTGTATGAAGGAGCAGAAGACATTCCTTGCACCATTTGCTTTTTGAGAGCAAGCAACTCATTTTCCAATTTCTACACCATTGGATCTATGGTGCTTGTAGATGTATATTAATAAGATGATGAAGCTCTATTTATATTTGGATCTCTCCTTATTTTCCCTACTAAGATGAGATCATCTTCTACTTTAGTGGCCAAAATTTGGGCTGTAACAAGATCTATTTGACCAGCACATCTCAAGAGAAAACTAACTTTAGGTAACTAAGAATTAATGAAAAAGCATTTGAGATTCTCAGTTGTAGGTTGAGTAATAATAGGGATTCTATTTCTCAATTTTTAAAATTTGGCTGTGAAGTCTCTCATAGGCTCATAAGGCTCTTTCTTCATATGTGTGAGTTGAGCTAGAAGTGCATGTGCATCTTCTACAGTTTTGAATTTGGCTTTAAACTTAGCTTTGAGAGTATTCCAACTAGTTGTTGACTGAGCTTGTAGATGATAAAACCAATTTGTAGTAGCACCTTGTAATGTTTCTACAAATAACCTAACTGCTAATCCACAAGCTATGCTAAAGGTTGCAATGTGCTCATTAGGATGAACTTTCCCATCACCATAGAATTTGGGGAAGTTCTTCCTTGAACTACGTGGAAGCTCATGTAGAGGTGGAGTAAGATTGAGAGGACCAAAAGCATTACCCCAGGGGCCTTGAACCGCCATTATAGGATTATGAAAAAGAGGGATAACAAATCTTAGAGGGGTAATTATAGGCAAAGCTTTATCAACAAAAGTAGATACTTTGTCTGGCAATGGAGATGTGACTTTAGTAGGAGGAAAGTTCTTGGTTTGTTGGAGACGAGATGGTGAAGGAAATAGATCAAAATCACTTTTCTATACCAACTCGAATATAGGGTCAATGATACCTTTAGCCCTTTGGCTTTGTGTATACCTTGAATCTACCAGATTGTGAAACAAAAATGGAAACAAATTGACCTTGCTTCAATTAAAGCTTGAGGCTTTAAATTATGTGTTCTTTCCCAGTTAGTGTGAAGTTGAATGGATAGATTATAAATGGATAATGGATATCGATATCCCTAACAGAGTCACCAAAAATTATTGGTTGAATATTTTGTCAATCAGTGTACTGATAAACAAAATAGGTCTGATCAGCCAAAGTAAGAAGATTAGTCCTCTAAATGTGTAGATTTACCACATCAAAAGGGGACTGATCTCTCCTCTCATCAAGGGGAGGTTCCCTATAGATAAGCTATATATATATATATATATAGAAAATAATAATCAATGGTAGGACAAACCATCCATCTCTCTTTCTTTAGAGATGATGCATGCGGATCAAAGGAGAAACTCAAGGAAAATGACAAAAAGCACTCCTCTTCTTTCAGAAGTACTATTCAGCAAGCCACAAGAATACTCCTGGTAATAACAACAAAATGTAATAAAGGATGTAATAACCACAAAATTGAGATGCAGCACAAAGTCTACACCTAAATTGCTCAAGAGTAAGATACGAAGGACAATGAGGGTGCAAAGTTGTCCCAAGGTCCTTTACACAGAAATGAAAAGAAAACACACTAAAGACAATTATAGAGGCACAAAGTCTCTCCACACTTTACTCGTTAGGACACCTTTCTGACTACTGTCACTAATTTTGCTTATTGAGTTAAAGGAACAGAAGATATATTGAAGAAAAAGACATAAGAATAGTTTCCTCAACAACAAAGATATTACAGCACAAAGTCTGAAAACCCATTTGCTTTCTTATTCAAATAACAAAATATGATAAACAAACTAAGCTCAAACTCTCAGAAGTGCCTTTCAATTTTAGTAGGGTTTCATTATGATTGTCAAAAAAGAGATCCTTTCACAATAGAAGAGAGTCCCTTATATAGCCATTTTAATAAGGATTCGAGAACAGTAACACATCATGTTGCGTTGGAATCTATTAAGAAGATAGGCTAGAATTTACCCATTTGATTTTATCAATGCAGGGAAATAAGTCACGCTTATTGAAAGTTTGCAACTTTCAATGTCCACCTGGTGATCTAATATTACATTCATCATTCCTCCTTTTTTGGTTAATTAAATTAGGTCCTAGATTCAATTTGCTATTATGTTCCTTCCTCACTTTATGCTGGTCTTGGCCTTGAAGTCTATGAATGCATTCTAGTCTGTAGAATCAAAGGATCAACCATTATTTTATTATCTTGAATTTGGCGTTCATGTGCCCGTCACTATTTTTTCAATGGCTAGTTCGTTGTGTTAAATTTGATGTCTTTGGGCACGTCACCACTTGGTCCTCTTTCATCTCTCTATTTGGTGCTTTTCTGGATTGGACTTGCCCTTTCGGGCCTTAATAAATTATCCCTGAATGGCTTTTGGGCTTCTTATTTTACATCCTTCCCAAAGGGAAGGTGACCCTTCGGCTTCAGGAAGTGCCCTTTAAGTTGGCAGTCAAGAGTCCCCCACAAGGGCACATACCCTTCTGGGTCCTTCAGCGGCCCTTCACAAATTCCCCTAGGCTTTTCCCCAGGTTTTTCCTTAGGTATTTTCCCCATGGACAATTCCCACAGAGAAATTTTTTGGGGACAAATTCTTGTAGACAAAAAGTCCACAGAAATTTCCCGTAGACAAAAGTCCACAAAATTTCCATTTGCCTTGACTATTTCCATTTTATTCTGGTTTTTTCCACCTATGACCACTTAGAATTCTTTTAGACTTTTGTTCTGAAGGAATTGTGCCTTAAACTTGCCTTAGTCTTTTAGAAAAGAACCCTTCTGAAGGGTATTTTCATTGATCAAGTGCCCTCTGCAAGGGCACTTGTCCTTTGAGAGGCTTTTTCCTTTTGCATTGAACCACCCCTTTGAACTTTGGTGATGAACCAACTGTTGAACCATTCCACTGAACCACTTGGTTGAACCAAAATGGTTCAAGCCGATGAACCCTTTGTTTGAACCAACCGTTGAACCTCTTTGTTGAACTAATCTTTGAACCAAAATGGTTCAAGCTGATGGTTCAAGCTGATGAAACACTCCATTGAACCAAGACATTGAACCTTTTCATTGAACCAAGATGTTGAACCAACTGTTGAACCAAGTTTTGGTTCAACGGTTCAAACAAAGCCTTGAATCAACTGACAAACTATTCGATTAAAGCAAAGGATGAATCAAAGCATTGAAATAAAGCAGATGAACCAAACGAGTGAAACAAAGCATTGAACCGCTTGATTGATTCTACCTTTGAGGATTTTTATTTGACCCAATGCACTGAACCAATCCTAAAAATGACCAAGTGTTAGAAACCAATTCTTTTGATTGAACCCACCTGCAGAAGCCATGAAGCCCATTGAACTTGTAAAAATGAACCTGCTTGAAGAGTCTAAAGATATCAAGTCTATAGAAATTAACCTTGAAAGAGTCCATAGATTTCAACCTGTAAAATCCCATTAAACTTAACCTACAAAGTTCATAGATTTTCTCTTCCTACAGAGTCTGTAGAGTCAAGCCTGCAGAGTCTATATATTTCCTCTTCCTATAGAGTCCATAGATTTAAGCCTGTAGAGTTTGTAGATTTAAGCCTGTAGAGTCTATAGATTCAAGCCTACAGAGTCCATAGATTTAAGCTTGTAGAGTCTGTAGATTTTTGAAAAGCTTGAAAAATGAGGAATTTGAATTCCCAAGACAAATTCTAAAAAGGGAAGAGATAATTTTGGTCTGTAGGACCAAAATAGTTCAAATGTTGTCCCAAAAATGAGTGATGTTTTTGGGGGACAATAGTATGTATACTTAAATAATTATCTTTAGCTTACATGTGGTGCTAGTGGTAGTAGTGGTGTTGGTGGTAGTGGTTTTGGTGGTAGCGGTATTAGGAGTAGTGGTTTTATTGGTGTTGGTATTTTGGTGCTAGTGTCTCTCCTCTTACTCATGTTACAATTCCTATGCATCATTTCACATCATATGGGAAGAAGTATATGGGACCTCTTGTTCAAGTGCAACATACATAGAGTATATTTATGAATACTAACATGCCAAAACATATACTATATATATATATATATATATATATATATATATATATATATATATATATATATATATATATATATATATATATATATATATATATATATATATATATATATATATATATATATATATATATATGTTTCAGTAGTGCTAGACACTAGCATGCTATACATTAGCATGCCAGAATATATGCCACATGTATATGGTTCAACAATGTATGACACTAGCATTTCAAATACTATGCAAGATGTAATAGCTTCAATGACTCCTATCAAGATATGCCAAGCTCTTATTGTAGAGGATACTTCACCATCTTTATTTGATACATAGGTTTAATTTTAATTATAGTTTGTTTATGTTTGTAAAAGAATATTAAGTTTATTTTCTAGTATGTATTTACTTAATTGACTAATTTATTTGACTAAACTTGTTATTTGTTCTTTGTATAACTGATTGGTGATATTTTTCTTACAACAATAGGCTTGAATCTATTGTAGAGGTCACAGTCAGCACAGATGTATCTTATACATAGATTTGTAAATTTTTAAATTACATATTTATTCATTTACATGTTTATTATCCTTTGAAACAAAAAACTCTATTTTAATATATAGTTTAGTCATAGTTTTATATCATGTTCAATATATTCACATATTATTCATTTATTGGTTTTATATATGATGAGGTATGTTATAAGCACCCCTAATAGATGATAAAAAGTTTTAGGTGATGTTGCTATATCAGATAATCCACTATCTCTATAATAGGTTATGATTCAAAGATGGAGACTGGTGAGAACACATAATTTAATTATTTTTATCTTTAAGCAATGATATTTTATGTCATATTTACATAATTATATGCAACTCTAAATCTAACAATATATGTATGCTCCATAGGATTCCCCATCATAGGTGTATATGCAATCTCGTAACCCTAGATAGCCATTTAGATGGAATATGGTGTGTATAATCAATTTACAAAATTTTACATTCTTGGAAAATTTATCACAATTTTAATACATTAATTTTTATATTTTATATGTTGTGTAAAGACAACAAGTTTCATCAAATTTCAATGAAACAATGGATGATTCACATGTTGAGAGGAGATTATCTCCTCATATTGAAGCATTCAATACCCCTAACTCTACGTCTATGGCAATAAATAATAATTTATTTGGAGGCAATGAGGAGTTGGAGAGATAATTGTTGTGTTAGTGATCTAGTTGTAAGCATAATCTATTTTATATGCTAATATGGCCCACATTGTATGCCTATATGACACATTTTGTCTATGTACATAGTTGTAGCCATAATTAATTTTATATGTTGATATAGCCCATATTGTATGCTTATATGGTGTATATTGTCTATATAAATGTTATGGTCTACATTTTTTCTTGATATATGTTATATTATTTATGTTAAATTATGACATAAAACTTTTCATGTATCACATATATACCATTTGACAATATAATTCCTTTACCTATGCATATTTTCTATTTTTACCATTTAATTTTTACACATATTATTGGTTAATGATTGAATTATTACTTCATATGGGATTTTAAAAAATCCCATTATTCTCTAAGTTAGGTACTTTGAATAATTATGTATATTTTACATTTATATGTGATATTTGCTATTTACTTATTTCATTTACATTTAATTGCATATCAATTTGTAATTATGATGTTTAGGTGGACTTGGGATCAATTTTATGGATGTGTAAATATTATAAATTATACTTGATCATTAATGTTAGGAGATATAGTGATGAACTTATATATGTCATTAGATCCTACTTATCCATACACCAAGAAAATACAATTATATGTGTCCATATAATCACTATGGCATAATTATACATGGGTTAATATCGACATTGATAGCCCTCTCTAGACTATCCACAAAATTACAATCTTGGTAAGGCAAGAATATAGATACAAATGAAGAGACTTAAGAAACTTCGATATTTCTTGACAAGTATATAAAACTTGAGGTTATATTCTTATGGTCCTTAAATACATATTAAATCTTTATCTCAATATGAAAAACCAATCCATATATTAATTTTGTCTATTTGAACTCAAAAGACTCAAAGCCCTCTACAAGCTAATTAAGCCTAAATACCTCAAAAGGATCAAAACAAGAAATATTTGAAAACATGGGTATAAATCAATCTAAAATAATTTATCACAATATTTTTTAGGTGACCTAAATTTTGCAACACCTTAGAAGGTCTACTACAGAGAATTTTTTTAAAAACCTCTCGTTGACTTACTAGTCTTAATGTTTCTCTAACATGCCAAAACCCATTATGTATTGAATTAGCACTTCAAGACACCTTATAAATATGTATTTAGGTGTTTTATGAATTATAAATTCTCATTTAAATTTTTTGGATTTCCAATTTTAATATTTTACCCAAAAATTCATATAATCATGTTTTGTCTGTTAGGCCTAATTACCCTCTAGAAGGTCAAAACTCAAGATATAGTTTTCTTACAAAAAATGATCCTTTTATGAGGTCTATATAGATGCATTAAATATATTTTAACCTTAATTTATATTTTTTAGACTTAAATTTGAATTTTTTACACCAATCTCTTTCCTTGATGTCAAAGAAACACAGAAAATAGGGTATCTCTTACACATACTTGATTGGTTAGAGAATCCCAATCAATGAATTGTCTACATAAACACATCTAAATGGGCATTTTTAGGCTATAAATACCTTTTCCAATCTTGGTTGGGCTCTGAGAGTGAAATTTATAGTTGGTCAGAGGCATCCCTTAAGATAATTCACTCATCCCTAAGTGTGTAAAATGAGCGAACTTAGGTCATACATTACATAAGAACTATGAGGGTTAGATATGAACTATCAGCTCCTACACATGCAAGGATGAATCTTATAATAAATTCTTTGATTATTTTATCTAACTTGATATGGATGAGACAAAACAATGAGGTTTCTCTCATGGCCAAATCTCTTACAACAGGCCAAAATTTGGGCAATAGGAAACATAGAATCTGACTGGTCATCCCAATGGATTAACCATCTCTATAAATACATCTAAATAGGAATTGTTAGGATAGAATGACCTTTATCTAGTCTCAATTATGATCTAGGAGTGAAATTTATAATTGTTCAGAGGCATCCCTTAAGAGGATTCACTCATCCCTGAGTGTGCAAAATGAGTGAACTTCAATCATGTATTACATGAGAACCGTGAGGCCTAGAAATGAACCATCAAATCCTACACATATTGGGATGAGTCCTATAATAAATATCAAGATAGTTTTATCTAAATTGATATGGATGAGACATATCAATGAGGTTTATCTCATGGCCAAATCTCTTATAATAAGCCAAAATTTGGTTAATGGGAGCCATATAATCTAACTCATCAACCCAATGAATGAAGTATATATATGAACACATCTGAATGGGTATTTTTATATTATAATGACCTTTATCCATTCTTATTTAGGCTCTAGGAGTGAAATTTATAGTTGGTTGGAGGCATCCCTTAAGAGAATTCACTCATCTCTAAGTGTGCAAAATAAATGAAATTAGGTCAGTCATTGCACTAGAACCATGAGGGTTAAATAGGAACCATCAACTCATACACATGTAAGGATAAGCCTTATAATAAATCCTAAGAGGATTATATCTTACTAGATATGGATGAGATGTATCAATGAGGTTTCTCTTGCAGCCAAATATCTCACAATGGTTAAAACATTGGTCGGTGGAGGCCGTATAATCTGACTCATCAACCCAATTGACAAACTATCTATGTGAACATATCCAGATGGGTGTTTTTAGGCTATATATACCTTTGTCTAATCTTTTTTGGTCCCCAAGAGTGAAATTTGTAGTTGGTTAGAGGCATCCCTTAAGATAATTCACTCATCCTTGAGTGTGAAAAATGAGCAAACTTTTATCGTATGTTGCACAAGAACCATGAGGGATAGAGATAAATTGTTAGCTCCTACAGCTAAAAGGACAAGTATTTTAATAAATCCAAATAGAATTTTATCTAACTCAAGATGGATAAGATAGGTTTCTCGTAATGTTAAATCTCTTAGAACAGGCCAAAATTTGGTCAGTGGGGGGCATATAATCTAACTCATCAGACCAATCGATGAACCATCTACATGAACATGTCTAGATAGGAATGTTTAGACTAGAACAATCTTTATCTAGTCAAGTTTTGAGATAAAAATTTGCAATTAGTTGAAGGCATCCCTTAAGAGAATTCCCTCATCTTTGAGTGTGTAAAATGAGCAAACTTTCATCACATGTTACATGAGAACCATGAGGGATAGAGATAAATCATCAGCTTCTACATGTATAAGATGAATTTTATAAAAAAATCTCAAGATGGATGAAATATAGCAACTAAGTTTCTCTCATATCCAAATCTCTTAGAATGGGATAAAAGTTGGTCAATAGGGGTCGTATAATCTGACTCATCATCCCAATCGATGAATTATCTATGCAAACATATTTAGATGGGAATTTTTAAGCTAGAATTACCCTTTTATAGTCTCAAAAGGGCCTCAAAAGTGAAATTTTTAGTTAGTCATAGGTATCCCTTAAGATAATTCACTCATCCCTGAGTGTACAAAATGAGTGAACTTTTGTCATGCATTACATGAAAACCATAAGGTCCAGAGATGAACTGTCAGCTCCATCATGTGTAAGGACAAGTCTTATAAGAAATCCCAAGAAGATTTTATCTAACTCAATATGGATGAGACATAATAATGAGGTTTCTCTCATAACCAAATCTCTTAGAACAATCCAAAAGTTGGTTTAAGGGGGTAGTATAATCTAACTCATCAGCCCAATTAATGAATCATCTATGTGGACATATTTTAATGGGATTTTTAGGCTATAATAACCTTTTTTTAGTCCCAATCAGACACTAGGAGTTAAATTTTTAGTTTATTGGAGGAATCCCTTAAGATAATTTAGTGGTTCACATATGTGCAAAATGAGTGAACTTCTATCATGCATTGCAAGAGAACTCTAAGGGATAAAGATGAACTGTCAGCTCTTACATATGTAAGGATTAGTTCTCTAAGAAATCCTAAGATGATTTTATCTAACTTAACATATATGAGACATGATAATGAGGTTTATCTAACATCTAAATCTCTTAGAATGAGCCAAAAATTGGTCAGCAGGTGCTGTAGAATCTGACTCATCAGTCTAATCAATGAACCATCTATGTGGATACATCTAGATGGGAATTTTGAGGTTAGAACAACATTTTCCTGATCTTGATCAGGTTCTAAAAATGAAAGTTGTAATTGATGAGAGGCATCTCTTAAGATAATTCACTCATCCCCAAATCTGCAAAATGAGAAAACTTTTATCATGCATTGCATGAGAACTATGAGGGCTAGAGATAAATTATCAACTCTTTCACATGTAGGTATGACTCCTATAAGAAAAACTAAGAGTATTTTATCTAACTTGAGATGGATAATACATGGAAATGAGGATTTTTTTATTGCTCAATCTCTCAGAATGGGATAAAATTTAGTCGACAGGGGGTGTAGAATCTAACTCATCAACCCAATCAAAAAACCATCTACACAAACATGTCTAGATGGTAATTTTTAGGATATAATAACCTTTGTCTAGTCTTGATTGATATTTCAGAGTGAAATTTATAGTTTATTATATGAATCCCTAAAAATAATTCACTCATCCCTAAATGTGAAAAATTAGCAAAATTTTGTTGCACATTGTATGAAAACTTTGAGGGCTATAGATGAATTGTTAACTGCTACACATACAAGGATGAGTCCTATTAGAAATATCAAAAGTATTTTATCTAATTTTAAATGGATGAGATACCATAATTAGGTTTCTCTCATAGCCAATTCTCTTAGAATGGGCTAAAAGTTGATCAGTAGAGGTTGTATAATCTAACTCATCAGCCCAATCAATGAACCAACTGCACAGACATGTCAAAATAGGCTTTTTTAGGCTAGAAAAATATTTGTCTAATCTCAATGTTCCCCCATAAATAAAGGTTGAATTTGATCATAGGAATCCCTTAAGAGAATTTACTCATCCCTAAGTGTGTAAAAAAAGTGAACTTATATGCACATTATAGGAGAACCATGACGGATAGAGACAAACCATTAGATCCTAAACATGTAGGGATGAGTCCTTTTAAAACATTTAGGAGTATTTTATATAACTCAATATGGATGATATGTGGTAATGAGGCTTATCTCATAGAAAAATATCTAAAAACATGACAAAAGTTAGTTAATGAAGGACATATATTCTGACTCGTCAACCCAATCGATGAGCCATCTACATAAACACATCAGGATAGGAATTTTTAAGCTACAATGATAATTATAAAATATTGGTAGGTACTCAATAATGAAGGTTCTATTTTATCGAAGGCATCCCTTAAGATAATCCACTTATGCCCGAGTGTAAAAAAAGAGAGAGCTTCCATCACACATTCTAGGAGAACCATGAGGGATAGAGATGAAACATCAGCTCCTACATGTGCATAGATGAGTCCTCTAAGAAAGCATATATAAGACTATTTTCATGTTTTATTAAAATGATAAACAAAGATAAGGTGAAAAATGATTTTCTTAAGGTATATGAAATTAATATAAGTTATTTTGGCTTCTCTTCATTTCAAGAAGATAATATTCTCTACTCACGACACCAACCACATGAAAGTAGAAGCTCATTTGGTGCCACTAACCTAAATTTAAATTGTTATAAATAAATTTAAATAAAAACAAACACATAATGATAAAGTAGTTGAAAATTAAAATATATTAAATCAAATAACTTTACTATAATAATTTGAAATACTAGATAAATTTACTAATTCAATCTAATGTACCTTCAAGATCAACTTTGTTCATAAATATTTCAAGAATTGCTTCATGATCAAATTCACTCACTTTACACAAAGTTCTATTGTGAGGCTTTTGATATTTGATCATTTGAATATTTGTAGCAATAAATAGGGTTGAATAATGAAGCACCATCTTGTATGTTTCAAAGTCCTCAAATAACAATTGTTTTTTTTCTATGATAATACCTATGAAGCCAAGTTCTAGTAACCAACATAGATCTAGTGGGATAAATTAGCTCTTCTCAATCTATAACATTTTTGATTAATTTTTTTTATTTTTGCCTTTACACAACACCACAAATAGTAGTATGTTCCCTTGTTATTGTTCTTAGGTGCAATGACTAGAAAAACATGCCTTGTATTTAAAATATAATCAAATTGTAAGCACATTTAGGAAAAAATAAAAATATCCCTAATATCTAATGTTGTATATTTAATTAAAGAATAAATTGTACCTAGTTGAATAAGATCTGAGATGTGATCAAAGTCAATTGATAATGGCATTTCATAATCTATTAATTATTGGAGTGAATGGCTACCCTCTACAGGTGATATAGATCTACAATACCATTCATCAAACCATTCTTTTGACTCACATTCTATCCAATTAAATGTCATACATGAAGAATAAAAACATGTCATATCCCTAGTATAAATAATCTATGAACTTGAATTTGATCTTTAAATGGATTGAAAAACACTCAATCTAAGTACTGTAATGCAATCTTCATACATTGACTTATTTTTTTCCTCTGTTAACCAAAGAATATTCATACATGAAAATGTTTATCTAATCCATGACAAATATTTTCATTACACTAAGCCAATATTTATAGCATCAATCAAATTAGCACCATCCTTGTGCTTTTCATGCTCTCTTTTAAGGGATATTTTTACACATGTGTCAGCACTATCATGTTCTCTTTTTCCATGCCCGGCCTCAAAGAAGCTCCAAAAATGTTGAACACCATTCTTCTCATGCATTCTGTTTAACCAGTAAAACATTCAAGAATTCTTAAACTACTTTACACAATTATCTAACTAAATGTATTGTGTATCAAACATGATTTCTCTTGCATTCATATTCATATAAAATATCTCAAAACAACCATGGACAAACTTTGGAGAATGTGATCTGTCATCACTCATATAAAAATGGTACTTTCTTAAAAATCTTTTTTTTTGTCATCTATGCTATTAGGTGCATGTTTATATGTAATATAAATAAAAAGTACAACTTGAATTAAATTATAATCTTGGGATTGAACCTCATTTTTTGGTTATAGCATGTAGTTCTTAGCAAAATCCACAACTGACATATTGGTGTCAATTGGGAAGTTGTCCTTGCATGCTTTGAATTGATTATCTAACCATTTTTATTTATATGTGTGTCTTGCATATTGGTAGATAATATTCTTTTTGGAATTCAAACATGAAATCACATATAAAAAATTTGGTCATAACCAATTCACATCTTGATTACTCTTTTCCATCTTTTAATACATACTTAATAGATTCATACTTCTTATAATTAACTAGTTACTTTCCAAATTAATGTGAAATATCTTTGTGTAAACAAATCATCAAATTTGAAAAAGCACCACAACTATTACATGTTCCATCTAAACATTATTTGGGAAAAAACTTGTCTCTCGGGTCTTTGATAGAAAAGACCCTGGATTAATTATCTTGATGTTTTAGGTGGGGAAGACACCATACATTCCTACAAAATCTTGTCAATATATAAAGTATAATGATATAAAAAAAAAACATCAAAATGTATAGGAAATTCAACATCTACCCTACAACATGTGGTGCATGCTTGGTTGATTTTAACATAGAAAGGCTTGCACATCTCAAATTACCTTTGGCTAATCATCAATTGACCATTAATTTTTTCAATAAACTTTTTATATAATTTTGTTTGCGTCATGTCTAAAAAATATTTTGCATGTGGCTCATTATTTTTTCAGCCTCTTCTTCTTTTAAAAACATATTTTACATTAGATGAGACCCTTGTGTTGTTTCCCCAAAAAATTCAATCAATTATTTTGTTCCTTCAACTAATACCTTATCTTTTTGCGGAAATCTACCACTAAATACCCAATAATCCATGAGTGAAGGTTCATTAATATTTGTCCTTATTTTTATGTAATTTATTAGAGTTTTTCTATTTAAATTCAAATATTTTATTATTTCAATAATAATACAAGCTTTAGATGTTGACTTACTCACTATATATTCCACTATTCCTCATTTTGGCACATTACTATCTTTATTCTAACTTTTATTGCCTATTGCCTTAAATGCATTAAATAGATTATTTAATATTGTATTATTTATCCCCTTCATGTTTAATTTTTTTAACCTCAAATTATGCATTATAGGACACATTTTTTTAATTTTTATTAAGTGAACAAATAGTTTAAATTATTATGAATAACTTTTATTCTTAAATGCATAGTTCCATACACATTGAGCATGACAATGAATTGATATTTTTGACATTTTACCTTCCATAAATTCTTTTTTTTTTCACATATGTCAACTAAATACTTTTATTTTCATCTTATTATCCTTGGAGGTATGGGTACATGAGCTGTATTTTGTATTAAATTATGTGGTGTTAACACTTCAACCATAGTAGAGATTGTAGAGGGTTGACTATCTACATTAGACCTTATAGGTGAATTAAATTTCTCTTCATTAAGAGACACATTATTTGATGTTGATTATCATCATACTCAAAATTTTCATTATGAATGGATGTTTCATTATATTGTTTTTGTCCATATATTTCATCATTCATTACAAATTCATTACTTACATGCTCTACATTTTGAATTTTATATTTTAAAAAAGATTGATTTGGTTCTCTTATCTCATTTTAAGACATATGAAAACTAAATTCTATATAGTTGGGCATGTTATTTTCAGTAGAAGTATTACCTTAGTGTAGATGAAGAATCTTCACCTTGCCTAAAAGCCCTTATAGATGCTCTACTATCTACTTGTCTTTTTCTTTATTTTTGTTTTTTATCTTCAATTTCCTCATTTTTTAGCTATCTGATTGGTCTTTTACGATGACTTCCCAACCCCATTATTTATATTTTCTAAAATAAGATAATTGTAGATTTAAACTTGAAGAATTTGTAGTGATTCAAACAAAATAACTGAACAATTCCCCAAAATTTCATAGTTGTAGTAAAAAAATTAGTTTGTAATTTGGAAAGAACAAAACAAATGACTCAATATCATGGGAAAGTCAAAATGAATTTGTGAATCACAAAGGGCATGCATGCTTTCAAAAGCATGCATGCCCTTTAGGATCCATGAAACAATAGATAGAAACATTTAAGATCCCAAAATTAGTTGTGCAAATGGTGTATACCCTTTGCAAAGGGCATACACCCTTTCCATATTTAGAAAAAAAATCCACTTTCCCTCCAATTTTGCCTTAGTTTTAGGCCTGGGGGGTCTTGAACCTGAACTCTATCATGGACCAGCCAAAGGGATTTATAATAAATTTAAGGGTTTTTTAACTTTTTATTGACATGTCTGATCAATAATATTTTATTATTTTTAAACTATATATATATATGGATTTGTAGATTGGAAAATGTAGTTTTCAAATATATAATTTTTTTAACGTTAAAATATTATTTATAATTATTAATTAATTTCTACATAAAATACGTCATTATAGTCTATATACATATCATCACAAATTTTATTATAAATTTTTTAATATTAATCAAATAATTATAAAATGTATATCTTAACAATTTACATATTGTCAACTATTCTTTTTTTTTAAATTGATTTTCGTGAATTTAAGGTCAATAAGTTGTGTTTGTATACTTACAATTTCAATTTTTTAGTTATCTTTAATTGTAAAATTATTTATAAAATTATATATGATTAAAAAAATTATTAAAAAATATTCTCAACAATCTCTGATATTTCACCTATCTATATATAAAATTTCATACAAAAATTCAATTTTTTACTCAAAAATGTGTGTTTATACACATGAAATCTCATTATCTCTTTACAAAAAATGACCAACCTATTATCATAAATGCATTTATTTCTCACACTTTTATCATATGGGTATTGAAAAACATTATATATTTAGAAACTACATTCAAATTTCCATAATTCTTATTTTTATGTCATTGTCAATTTCCTTTGTGAAGTATCTCTAACATTCTCTCCAAGTTTAACTATTGTTATTTTCAAAAAAAAAAAAGTGTCACTTTATACCCCCCCCTTTGTCTCCTATTATCCTGCATCTACCCAATGCTACTTTTACAAGTGATCTCTCTCATTGTTCCCACTCCATTCTCAATTCTACCAAACACATGAGTCTTTGATATGCTATTGGTATTACCTTGGGTAAAAAATATTCTAGTATCATCCTTTACATTACATAATATTTCAAATATATTTATGATAAACAAGTGTTAAAAATTCTATAAATACAATATGAATATCCTTGGGAACCAATTATCTTTACTACTCTTATATTGCAGCTTCCTAGCACAATTATTAATAAACATGGTAATGAAATAGTCTATATGAATATTAAAGAGCATAATATACATATTCTAGAGCATATTATAGAATATTTTTCTCTATCTATTAATGAGCATGAGCATATTATAGAATTAATTTCTCTATTTATTCATGAGCATGAGCATATTATAAATAAATTCATCTATATATTTATGAGCATGATAAAATTTCACATGAACATATTTAGTTGGTTAAAAATAACATGAGACCTTATCCTAATTATAAAGTGGCACATAAAAATATATTTACATCTCCTAAGGCACAAAAATTTATTCATAAAGCTTCACCATAGGTATAGGTTGTTACATATTCATTTATGGAACATGGAGATGCATGTTTACAATGTCATACAAATAATTATTTATAGGTTTATATGGCAACATATTCATATTAATAGGCATCTATAATTGGTACTTCTTATTTATAGGAAGTCATTTCTTCATATAATGACATGGGTTATGCATACATGTCCATCATTGATAAAATTAGTTAGCTACCTGCATAATTTATTTTTTTCATAGCATTTTTTTATTTTATTTCTTTACTAGTTTTTATCCCTTATCCAAACATTCTTTTAGACCTTGGCTTTATTTTCACTTTAGGCACTTGTCTTATTTTCAAACTAATTTGAATAATCTCAGAGAATTATCTCTATGACATTTTACTTCTATATTATTTCATCATACTATGGCTTTCATTATAGTACATTATCATGTATTTCTCTTGACCATTAGGATCATGTATATCTCTATCATTTTTTATCATTTGAGTTACATTATTATGCTTCACTTATATATACATTAGGAGCACATTGTTTGCATTCCTTTGACCACACTATGTTTCTTACACGTGTTAATGATTTTTCAAATCCCTCCCACTTCCTCTCTTTTTGAATCCTTGCTTTTTATCACCTTTTTCAAAGCCTTTCAATTCCAATATTTACAAAAATTCTAAAAATTTGAAATACTTTTAAAAAATTTAAAATATTCATATTTGGAAAAAACCCAAAAAACAAGAATATTTTCAAATTTTAAAATTAAAACATAAAAATCATTCTCAATTGTTGATATATTACTTCTTTCCATATGATATGTATTCTATGTTAATTAGAGATCATATTTCAATTTTTATTACACACTTATTTTCACATGGTATTTTAGTGTGATATATAACATAATTTTGCATGGTATCAATATTGAGATTCTCTATTACCCAACAACCTTGATAAGTTTGAATCATTTCTTCATTTTCCATAAAAAATTCAGTAAGTTGTATTTGTCCATAACTTTTTCTACCATGTTGCACTATATATCATATAAATATTCTAACACTCATTCATAATATACATATATTATATGAGCTATGTTATTTTCTAACAATGATAATGATACATATGGTGGATGTAGATTAGTCTCATTTATTTTATTCTTCCTTTGTCTTGCTTTATTACATGATAAGTTACAGCTTTATTACTTATGGTGTGTGGCCCTTGGCATTGTATGCATAAAATTATTGATTGTCTGGCATCATCATGTCATTTATATGTGTGTTTTGGTCTTATGTAATATGTGACATTTACATATCCCTTGTATGTGGCCTTTATGACTTATGTGTAACATTATATGAAAATTATTTGACATTATATGATAGTTACTTGTTACAAGTGCCATAATTCATATCATGCATTAATCTTAATATTTACTATTAATTTGGTGGCATAATATATATCATGCACATGATTTTCATATGCTTAAATGTTACATATTTGTAACACATGTTTTGTATATAATTTAGTGCTACATTCAAATAATATGATGAAAAACATTCAAATATTAAAATGATATTACATGATTCTATCTTTCATGTATGATTTATTTTGAGATAAGTGACTTGCAAGATAAATATTTCATCTCAAAATGGGGGCATAATAATGGTCTTATCTTGGAAAGTCAAGTCATCATGAGCTAAATTCATATTTATGGCACTATAAATTTTTTTTATCATTACAACATGATTAAAAATTTATATATTATGGGGGCATGTGACATGCATGTGCACTCATCATATAATTATAAGTTACATGTTTGAAACCAATTCCAAGTTTATACATTTTAAATTTACTACATGGAAATTTCAAAGTTCAAAAACTCAAAAAGCTTCAAAATTTTATATTTTATCAAATTCAAAAGTTTCAATTTTTCAAAGTTTTAAAGTTGAAAAGTTTCACACTAAATATTTACTCATCTCCAATGGTGTGATTTATATATTTTTTTGTAATTATACCATGTTATATTCTAGTTATGCTTAACATCTATGATCTCAATTTTTATATGTAGCAACC
Organism: Torreya grandis; assembly: GCA_037957365.1. Taxonomy (NCBI): domain Eukaryota; kingdom Viridiplantae; phylum Streptophyta; class Pinopsida; order Cupressales; family Taxaceae; genus Torreya; species Torreya grandis. The sequence goes on along the minus strand of JARHVA010004222.1, from coordinate 912,231 downwards.
CACAATTGGTTGTTACACTCCTTTAATTATTTTACATAGTACTCTACATAGTAAAATGAGAGTTAGAGTATACAGTATTTTCAATTCAAGAGTAGTCAAAGTTTTTGAATTGAAACTTAATAACACTTAATTTGACACAACTTCAACATTTCTAAAAATTCCTCAAAATGGGAAAACACCTGTTCATTTTAAATTTATAGGGATATTATATCATATACTCTCTCATGTGTATACTTTCCTTTCTTTATTTTCAAATTTCAGATTACAATTTTAAATTTTTAATTCTAAAATATGGACAATAACTATTTTCAATGGTATTGTTATAGGTTTCATATTAAGACATCTTTCACAATAAAGCTTTTCATCCAAAGATAAAGTTTATATACACACTTAGATTTGATTGTATTTTATTTAAGTAATTTCATTTTGTTAGATCACTAAAATAAAGTAGGAGCAAATGTAGACACATAAAATTAATTATTAAGTGTTTGACAATGTTTAATATTGACATATTTACCTTACTTTGTCTATCTATCATTTCACTAATTTAAAATCTATAATAAATCCTTAAATATCCTATAAACACTGAAGCAATCATACAAGCATCCATATTTTAGCCATGCTAATCACTATTAAACTTACATGATCCTATCAAACATGTCCCAAAATTCATTGTTATTTTGTGACAAGTTCATGCTAGGTTGGATAAGGAAACATTATGACCTTGTCCACTAGTGCAACCTTATCCCCAGGATAAATAATAATAGCATCTTCCACATTTAAGCATAAATAGGTCACATACACTTCCCATCTCCCCTCAAAATATCTTGAATTCAGGTTGTTGATATTAATCAAATATATGTGTTTTAATATATATATATATATATATATATATATATATATATATATATATATATATATATATATATATATATATATATCTATATATATATATATATATCTATATATATATATATATATATATATATATATATATATATATATGTATGTATGTATGTATGTATGTAATGCATAGAAATTTTCCCTAATTTTCAAATAAATTATTAATTATTTTTTAGGATTTATTTTTAAATTCATTTTATCCATAATGGGACACAATATTAATTTTTTCCTCCCCTCAGTATTCCAACAACCATTTCTTCAAATTAAGATATTTCATAACTCTCTCATACTTTTTTAAAATTCAGTTAGCAAAAATATTCTAAATATCCCCCTATATAATCACATTAAGGCTTCTCATAACACATATATCAATCACTTGGAGATTCTACTATATGCTAAAAAAGCATTGTTTCTTCTAATTTCAATTACATTGCATTCTAACATTCATAGGCCAAGTATGAATATTGTTTATTACAGGTCAATGTAATCCATTGCCAAATATTTCAATCAATGTTCTAGTTATAATCATATAGTTACGAATCACATATCACACAATCACCCTAAGAGAGAGAACTACATTGGTTTGAGGTCGATTTGGACTATGTAGGTATCTTCTAATGATAGAGCTAATGATGAATTATTAAAAACTCTAAAAATAAATGTAAACTATTGAAACCTACTTTAGGATAATATATACAAAAGAATATAGTAAAATATAGATATCTACATAATTTTAAAAAATTATAGAATTTATAAAAATAGAAACAAGGGTTGCGGTAAGAGAATTTTCATGGCAAATAATTTATTTCAAATTGTATTAAATTTATACATATTTTAACTATTTGAAAAGACCTATAAAACATAGATGTAAAATAAAATAGTGGTTAATTATCTATTAGGACAAGTCTATAAGAGGCATACATGAGTGTAGTGCATTGTTATCTCTCTACAGTGACTTTATCCTATTAGGCTATGCACCGGATTTGAAAATTTGCATTTTTCACATACTTCTATATGTGACCTTTCTCTATGTGGAGCCTAAATTGAAAAACATTTAAAATCACAAATTTAATCCTATGTAATCACACAAAAGGAGATAAAATGTATAATTGGGGGAATGGGAATGGGAATGGGAATGGGGGAAATGGGAATCATTGAGATATCCTCAAAAATCCCCTTTATTGACTGAGTTATTCCTATTTATCCCAAAGATATTCAAGTCAATTTTATTACCCCTTTATGGAATACCATATGAATGTAAATAAATATACATATTAGAATGCTTGAAAAGGTATGCCCTCAACCTAAAATAAACAATGTTAGACTTGGCCAAAGACTATAAAATTGTAAAATAATTAAAATAAGGAGCTTTACTCAAAACAATAGATGATTTTAAAATCACAACAATATGTGCCTTGTAAGAGAGTGATATGTCTTTTCAAGTGTGACCCTTAATGTAATTTTATATAGAAATATTATAAATGTTTATAATAACTAACCTATTGATATGTTTAGGAATGTCGTTACGAAGTATTTCATTTTGAAAAGATACTTATTAGATTAAGGGAGACAAGATCAAACTATTAGACATGTGTGTAGCATGCTCGTGTCTTTTTAGTGCAAAGGCTTATAAAATAAGAGTGATAGTAAATTATCTATTGAATATGGATGAATAGGAATGAAATAAAGAGGTCTAGAAGATGTTCTTAGTAATTATTAAGAAAAAAGATTTCTTAGATATTGAAGGTTATAAAAATGACAAATTGGCCAAACATGTAAATTATGTCAATGTCAAGAATTATCAATAATTTATTTTTTAAATTTTAGTGCATGGTGTATTCATCTAAAATTTCATTTCAATTCAATGTGTCAATTGAGACCACCTTGTCTTAGCTTATCCCTACACCTATTTTAGGGCCTCTTCTAATCCTTTTATATATTTTATGTAGGTCCAACCCACTCCCATAAATACCAAAAGTATCACTAAGTCATCCCCTAGGCACCCAAGCCCTTTGTTCACTAGCTTCTGCCACTTGGACATTAGTACAGCCCTTTAAACACTAGTGCACTCTGCTATCGACCTAAGGACCATGTTATTATGATTTTGCTTCTTACTCTCCCAATTAATCTATTACACATCTTTAAAATCACTATAATTATATATATATATATATACCAATTTCATTCACTTATCCACTTGAGGAAAATCATATGAAAATACTCAAAAATAATTGTGCAAATCAAGATCATTGATCCCTATTCTTCCCTAACTTATGCATACACCCATATATATCAACATAGAGATTAGATTACTCATATTTATAGTCTAAATTCACACTTAAATAAATCAAACTGACACTCATACTAGCATTCACTTACACATCCAACATCACTTATATTGGAAGAACTACATTTGGCTTGATCCCCTTATGAGGTATTGGTATATACGCAACACTCAACACATGGGGTTTTGAAGTCATATCTAGCCTACCCTACTAATTCCATTATTTTTATTTGTACTTATAAAATAACCTAAAAATATGGATTCCTAGGGTTTGGTATAAAATTAGTCAAAACAAGGAATATACACCAAACCAACATCCATGCAAATAGGCACAGACTCCCTAGAACTAGGAAAATATCCACCCATAAGTTCAATTTCCTTACTTGTAAAAGGACACTACCACACCCCAAAGGACACTAATAAATTTCACTACTATCCATGAGGGCTTTTGACTCTTGTTTCTAATTCATGACACTTTGTATAGCTCGTGTACTAGTTTTTAAACTATCATTCATTCGTCTTAGTTAAATTTTAGCTAAGTACATATCTTTTAATTCTTATATTAATATAATAATTATTTAGTTCAATTATTTTATAAACTATAGATTATAATTATTGCATATTTATTTCCTAATTTTTTAATCTAGAACTTTAGAAAACTAGGTTTGTATATTCCATAATCCCCTTAAAAGGTAAATCATATGGTGAACCTGACTTACTTTGAATATTATCCACACTTTATCTATATATGCTCTTAGGGTTTGTATCATTTTATTTTCTATGCTCAATAATTATTTTCAAAATCTCAGATATGATTTGTTATTCTACTTCTGCAATTTTTCATAGATTTAATTTCTTAAAAGTTCAAAATAGACAACTTTTTTTTATTACTTGCCAACCTACAATGACAGAATTGAATAATTGATTTAATGAGATTGATAAAAGGAATTTTTAATATTTCATCTCTAAACATCATTATATTAAATATGATATTATCTATATTGTTCAAGAAGAGCTCTTAAAATCCACTCTAGGTCAATCCTCCAATCCCACAGATAATAATATTATTACACCTACTATGGGGATAACTCATAATCTTCAACAACCAACTACAACTATCCAACCCCCACCAATTTAATAACCTCTTTTGGCTAGTACACATCCCTCCTGTTTATATCTACAATCCCTTTGATAGGAGATCAATTCTCTATAATCTAAGGTGTTACATCCTTAGTAGGGTGCTACTAAACCATATTATACCTTGGATTCTCATATGGTCCTACATACACCTTTAACAAAACATATAGTGTAAAATCCTTTGCCTTCTATATTTATGGCACCCAAACTTTCTATATATAAAGGTAAGGGTGACCTAAAGAATCATCTACTCACTTTCCACATATCATGTTTAGACTATGTATCCAATGATTAGTTCCTCACTAATTTGTTCCCTCATAGTTTAAAAGACTATGCATTACAATGGTTCTATTATATACCTAATCAGTACATCACAACATTTAATCCATTGTAAAATGTGTTTTTGGCACTTTTAAATCAATATCAATGACAAGGTTTCATATCCTCAAGTTATATAGCTCAAGAAAAAATCTAATGAGCCAATAGCTGAATATGTCTTGTGATATAAAAATATATTGGAAAAGATGAATAGCCCCATGAAAAATATAGAACTCCAAGACATATTCAATTAGAGTTTATTACCAGGATTACATGAAGCTATACTATTCAAAAAAATTACATCATTCATAGATCTATGCCATGTAGTGAAAGAATGGGAAGTCAAACTTCTCTCCATATGAAAATTAAAGTACACAACTAGATTAGATTCAACTAGTAAGAGTTTAAATAAGCCCCCATATAAGGTGAGGTTTAGTGAAAATAAGAAAAACCAAAATAAAATGGTTAATGCAACCTTAGATCTAGCTCCTTGCATGGTTTTATCAACTCCTCTAGGGAGACTGTTCACAAACCTTCCTGAATTTATAGCATATTTTCTTCAACAACTCTTGGAATGTAATGTCATATCTCTCCCTCCCATCAAAGTGGTTGATACAACTAGGCCTCTTCCAAAGAGTTATGATGATAATGTATTTTATGACTATCACAGGGCACTATGCCATACTACAAACAAAATCATTAGTTTATGACATAAGATATAATATTTGATAGATGTTAATATCATTGATGTTAGCACTCTTATAGGGCACCTAGAGAACAACTAATGGAAGCAAAAACATTGAAAATATTTTTAAATTTATTTCCAAAGCATATTACTAAGGAGACAACATGCAATTTAGGTGTTCATTACACTTATCAAAGACATCCACGACCAACATCCTATCATAATCATACGATGGACACACCCTCTAAATAATATCATAGATGTGTATCATATTATAGTGCCAGGTAGACCTATCATCACTTTATCAGAGTAGTAAATCATTGATGATGATTTATATTTATATGTATGATCTTAAATTGATCATTATCTTATCCAATATGTCATAGTTTATAATATGTAAAACATTAACATGTGTACTATTACACTTATACAACACTTGGATTATTTAGAGTAGGATATTTATGAGATAGATACAATTATTTGTGGCTTCATTGGCCATGTTTAGAGCTCCATTATGGAGATATTAATTCCATTACAAGTTGGTCCTACACATGTGGACACTAGATTCTTAATGGTTCCTAGTGTTGACACATTTGAAATTTTATTGGGTAGGATTTAGATATGGTAAATTTAATCCATTCCATCTACCGTACACAAATGTCTTAAATATGTACATGTTAATTAGGTGATAATAGTTGAGGGCCTTATATATGAGTATCCTTTACCTATTCCATAGCCTATTATATGAAAGACACTAGTTATAGATCTAAACATAGCTTCTATTATCACACCTTTGATTTCAATTGAGCCACAAGTAAAGATGAGGTCTACTCATATATCATTACCACATATGCATACTCTCTAACAAATATTTTTACTAGAGAGACCCCTATGTCAAAGACATGTTGTGGATTTTAAATATCCTCTCTATACCCCATTATCAGCTAGATTAATGATATAGCATAGAGCACCCATTCCAATCATAGCTTATTTAACTAGATGGGTCCCTAAGAACCCCATAATTCATAGACCTATTTAGTTAACTCCATATCTTATTCAAAACTTAAAAAGATGAAATATGGTGTGATTTAATATCAATGGATACATGTTATGTGTTATTGGGAAGGCCATGGTAGTTTGATAGAAAAACAATTCATGATGGAGCAAAGAACACATATAGTTTTTGGAAATATGGTATGTACGTAGTTTTATTAGCTCTTAAATAAGAAGGGAAATATGAAAGCATGTTGGTTCTAAAATAATTTATCAAAGACATGAAGATGATAGGGTGCTATTATGCATTAGAAGCAAATAAATAGGACACAAAATTGGTGAAAATACTAAAAAAATTAGAAGTCTTATTGAAAAATAATGTAGATGTTATACCTGATGTGTTACCAGATGGTTTACTAAATGGATAATTATGAGAGAAAACAAGAACGTAAAGTTTTCATGTCCAAAATTTAAGGGTCATGTAATGATTTTGTGGGATCACCCATAGAAAGAAAGACATATAAAAGGTAAGGAGAATAATTTGAGGGAGAAAATTCTTCTTGTGGATTATGCAAAAACCCTATACTTAAGATTTCAAAATTTTAGGTAGAAGGATCACAATATATAAGAGTATGCATATGAGTTTTGCAAGATTTTCATATGCATGGATCATGATGAGATAAAAGAGTAGATGGCTGAAAGGTATGTAAACAGTTTGATTCTTTATATTTAAGATGAAGTAAGCATGCATAGAATACTTTTCATGGAGGAATATTATCAGCTAGCTTTCAAGTTAAAAGAAAATAGACATAATTTTAGAAGATCATCTACAAGGCCAAGAAGAGGATAATATCCTATAATAAGGTGATGAGGTGTACTTAATACAGACAACAATGATTTTTATACCACTAAAGGCAAATTGTCATGCAATCTAGAAAGACAAAAAAATAACAAACAAGGTTTTCAAAACTAGTAAAGAGGAAAAGGATTTTAGAAAGGATGAAGCTATGGTGGTGGTAGAGAATGGTTTCCAAATCAATGTAAGACTTATGTGTTTTACATATGTATAGAAAAAGGTCATAGATCATTTTGGTGTCCAAACTACCAAGATCAAGAAATGAGGCAAGAGGATTGCCCAAGAGTGAATTTATATAAAGCTAAAATAGAAGAACAAAATATTAAATTTAAAATGTTGAAAGTAGATATTGAAGAAAACCTCATGATGATAAAAATAATGATTGCTCCAAAGATATATAGGTGAAAAATAAATTAGGTGTTGATGTATGAATGCAAATAAACATATTTAGAATAAGGTTTAATTTAGGAGATAATATGTACAATGTAATTATAGATTGTGGTAGTTGTGAAAATATGGTTTATAAAGATATGATTGAAAAAATAAGTTTGTAGTGTGAAAAGCATCCTAATCCTTATCCAATTTCATGGTTTAAGAAAGATAATGATGTTTTAGTAGCTAAAAGGTGATTAATAAAGGTTTTTATAGGTAAAACTTACAAGGATGAAATATGGTGTGATGTAATACCAATGGATATATGTCATGTGTTATAGGGAAGGCCATGGCAGTTTGATAGAAAAGTAGTTCATGATAGAGCAAAGAACACCTATAGTTTTTGAAAAGGTGGTATGTAGGTAGTTTTATTGGATCTTAAATAAAAAAATCAATATGAAATCATGTTATCTATAAAATAAATTATCAAATACATGAAGATGATAGGGTATTGTTATGCATTAGTAACAAAGAAAAAAGACACAAAAGTGGTGAAAATACTACTAAAAGTAGAAATCTTATTGAAAAAATATGTATATGTTATACTTGATGAGTTACCAAATGGTTTACCACCAAATAGATATATTTATCATCATATTGATTTAATTCTAAGATCATCTATACCCAATCAATCAACTTATAGGATGATTCCAATAGAACATACATAATTGAATAAGTAGGTTACTGAATTAATGAGAAAAGGTGTAGTATTGGAGAGCATGAGTCCATGTGCAACACCAGCATTGATAACTCCAAAAAAATATGGAGGGTGTAGGATGTGTGTGGATAGTAGAGAAACTAATAAAATTATAATTAATTTTAGGTTTCATATACCTCATTTAGATTATATGATGGATGTTCCTGTAGGTGCAAAATGTTTTATCAAGATTGATCTAAGGAGTTGATATTATCAAATTTATATTTATCAAGGAGATGAATGTAAAAAACATTAAATAATAGAGATGGTTTATATAAGTGGATGGTGATGTCATTTAGGGTATCTAATGCACCTAACACATTTATGAGGGAGATGAACACAATTCTAAGATAATACAGTGGTAAGTTTATGGGTGATTTCTTTTGATAATATTTAATATTCATCAAGACTAAATAAGAGCACTTACATCATTTAAGAATGGTATTAGAATCATTAAGAAAAGAGAAGCTCTATGTGAATTTGAATAATTGCATATTTATAAAAAAATATTTTGGTATTTTTGGTATTTGTAGTTTCAATAGATAGTGTAAGAATTGATGAAGAAAAATTAAAGGCAATTGTTGAGTGTCCTATCCCAAAGATCATCACATAGGTAATAAATTTCCATGGTTTATCATCTTTTTACAAAAAAAAATTATTAAGAATTTTAATATTCCTGTTGTACTAATAATAAATTATATGAGAAGAAAAGAATTTACATGGACAAGGGCAGAAACAAAAATATTTGAGTTGTTAAAGAAGAAAATTATAGAAAACCTTATTTTAACCTTACCAAATTTTAGTAAAGTGTTTGAATTTGATATACTTCATTTATGGGAATTGGTGCCATGTTGAGTCAAGAAGGGAATCGAACAATATATCTCAGTGAAAAATTGAATTAATTAAGATTAAAGTATTCTACATATCATGCTGAATTTTATGTCATTGTACAAGCATTAAGATATTAGAGGCATTACCTAATGCCTAAAGAGTTTATTCTATTTACTAATCATGAGGCTTTGAATTATATGAACACTCAAAAAAAGTCAAATAGTAGGCATGCAAAGTGGGTGTCTTTTTTGTAGGTTTATACTTTTGTGTTGAAGCATAAATTAGGAAAATAGAATTAGGTAGTCGCTACTTTGGGTAGGCAAGTGTAGTTGATAAATACTATGGTGAGTGAAGTAATTGGATTTGAATTATTTTTAAAAAATTACTATACTGAGCTATATTTTGGCAAGATAGTTGTGCAATTCAATAATTCATTGACAGACAATATAAGTAATATTTATGACGAGTATATTATGTAGGCTAGTTATCTATTCAAAGGAAAACAATTATGTATTCCAATTGGGTCTTTAAGAGAAAATTTGTATAAGATAATTTCACAATGGTGGTTTAGTTGGACATTTTAGTAAGACAAAGATAATATCTATCATGGAGAAGTATTTTTGGCCAAAGATAAAGAGAGATGTAATAAAATATGTTTCAAGGTGTAATATATGTCAGGGGGAAAAAAGACATGCACAAAATATAGGATTGTACATGTCATTATTGGTTCTAAGAATACCATGGACATATTTGAGTATGAATTTTGTGTTAGGATTACCAAACACATAGAGAGGTAATGATTCATTTTTTTATTTTAAACACATTTTATAAGTTGGTTCATATTATTGCATGTAAGAAAACCAATGATTTATCTAGAGTTACAAAACTATTTTTTAAGGATATTGTGAGATTGCATGGTGTTTTAATAACAATTACATCAGATAGAGGCATGAAATTTTTGTCATTTTTGGAAGACTTTATGGATGAAGATGAGAACTAAGCTACAATTAAATAATATATACCACCTCCAAATATATGGATAGATAGAAGTTGTAAAGAGAAGCTTGGAAAATGTATTGAGATACATAGTTGGAGATAAGCCCAAGAAAAGGGACTTGGATTTATTACAAGATGAGTTTGCATATAATGGTTCAGTTAATAGATAAAAAATAAAATCAGCATTTTAGATTATTTATGGAAGAAATATTATGAGTTTTTTAGATTTGGTACAAGTACCAATTGTAGAATGAGTTAGTGATGATGCAAAGGTGTTTGTATAATGTATCAAATAGTTAAAAGAAATAAAAATAAAATTGTAAGAGAGTAATGAGAAGTATAAAGTAGTAGTAGATGTCATAAGAAGATAAAAATTATTTGAAGAAGGAGACTTAGTGATGGTTTACTTGAGGAAAGAGATGTTTTTTAAAGGCACATATAACAAGTTAATCTACAATAAAATTAGATAATGAAGAATTGTGAAGAAAATTAATGATAATGCTTACGAGGTGAGTTTACCACAAAATTTTGATATATATCTATTATTTAATATTTCATATTTATATGATTTCCATGAAGAAGATGGTGAAGGTGAAGACTATGAAGAAGTAGATTGGAAGTAACATGTGCCAAAGAAGAAAGAAGAAAAGATAGTGTAGTTTTTAGATAAGAAGACAATAAACACAAGGCAAACATGTTATGACAGGGATTTAGTATAGTGGAAAGGATTAGAATAGGGAAACAACACTTGAATTATAGAATGGGAGCTAAAGAAGATTGATAAGAATAAACGGAAATAATACAATCATAGTAACTTGTAGAAGCTAATTTGTTTTCAATTGGAGGAGAATGATGCAAAAAAAAGAGGCCATAACTTCTTATCCATAGCTCCATTTAAGCCCATCTTTGCACAAAATAACCATATCAAACAATTTAATGCAGTCATGACTAGCCCTTCTAGTTATGGGATATTTTTAATATTTTTTAGAGGCCATACATGACCATATGAGTGTTTAAAATTATAGATTAATTTTATTTTTAAGTTTTTTTTAAATTTGGAAATTATATATTTTTGTAACTAAACTCAAACTTAAGTTAAAATTCATCTAATAGAATAATTTTAGTGTTTAGTTTATTTTTTGAGATTTTTAGAGATGTGCAAAATATTTTTAGAGTTCTAAATTTTGCATGTCAATGCCAATTTTGAGTTGAGGCTTATTTATGCATAGTTTGTAATTATTTGAATCATTCAATATGAATCAATACTAGTTATTTTTATAATGTTGGCCTATTAGATTTTTATTTATCTTGATAGTATTATGATTCATTATGTTCTTATTTTGATGATATGATGAAGGGGCATCTTGTTACCTAATAATTTTATTGGATGGCTTAGAATATAGTTTATCTTGAGACTCAAACTATTGTTTCTTAGGTTCTATATTTTTCTTTGAATTTACAAGAAAATTTGTAGGCTTCTCAAATAGAATATATATATATATATATATATATATATATATATATATATATATATATATATATATATATATATATATATATATATATATATATATATATATATATATATATATATATATATATATATACTTTAAAATGAGATTCTACTAAGATCCTTGAACATTTAGTTTTGAAACCAAAGTATGGAAAATATTTGTTTATTCCTACATAAATTGATCATGACCTTGTTGTAACTAAGAAAAATTTATGTTTCAATCATAATATTTTCTGATAGGATAATAGGTTGTTTTAATAGATCACATGAAATCATTCTATGTATTTAAAAGTGTGTTTAGGTAACCATCGTCACATGATTTACATTAGTTTTCGTACCATTAATTTACTAATAAATAAATTTTTAGAAGATTAAATGTAATATTTTCTTAGTCATAGACATGATTCACTATGTATTATGAATAGATAATATTAAGCCAATTATCTAGGGCATATGCATCTATGTTTTCCTTCAAACATAGGTATGTCTAGATTAAATTTTATCTTGTAGAGTGTTGGACCACCAAATGGTTTTTGTTAATGAGATATAATGGAAGGATTTTGAACATGCTTAAGAATTTAAGAAAATTGATAAACAATACCCGCTTCTTCGTACTCATGGAATTATTCTAATTCTTCACATTACCTTTGCAAAGCATCCTTTATCCTTCTTTGGAATAGGTTTTTTTAATTCAAAGTCTTTGTATTTGATCTATTTAACATCTAAATATGTGAAGGAAGGTATTAAAGGGTTGTGAATCTAGAGTCCCAACTTTTTATAATTAGACCTTGTCGAGTGGGCATACAAACAAATAAACATTAAATGGGTATTATGAATAGTGAGACGATATGAAGTATGTATACTTTGATACCACTTATGTAAGGCCCAAAAAGAGACTTAGTTGGTAAACTCACTTAATGGATTAAATGTGTTATAATAGAAGTGTATAATGAAAATAATAACATACTAAAAATATATATCTAAGATTGTATAAAAAATTCTATGTACTCCTAATCTATCTCTTCTAAATTACAATAGATAATAGATGAATACATTAATATACAATAGAGGGAGATTAATCATTGATTAAACCATTACAATATTGGGTAATAATTATTTTATAACCAATCATTAGTCTAATAGATTTTATTGAGGTTAACCCTGAATTATGGCTATAGTACTAACTCTACATGAGTTCTATGGCATAAAAAAAGAAAAGTTGGGACTTTTGGTTTCATGGAGATGATGTTGAAGCTACTAACAGATATATGTAAGTTTTTGAGAACACCTAGATTATATAAGTCAAAGTGATGACTTAGATCCTCTTAAATCATAAATTAAGTAGTGTATTGTATTAGCTACTGATAGATTTTCCATAGAATAGTTTTTAGGAGTACCAGCATGTTTAAGCTCATAATTCTAACATTATAAATAGTGTTGTGCCAATAAAAAAAGAAGATTTGGATAAAATCATTCCTAAAAAATAAGACAACCATATCTAAGATAAAAAATGTAAGTAATCAGTATCACAACAATAAGTTTGATAAACTAGCAAGACATGATTAAAATGGCTTGATGACTGACTCACATTTAGAATAGGCATATAATGACAAGTTATGCTTTATTTCTAGTTCAACTATTCAACTTGAGGGTTGCCTATTTTTTTGTTTTACAAGTTAACAATCCATAGGATTCATTGGTTCAATAGGAAAATAATAAAAATAAGATCATTAGCATAAAAATGCTAATAATTATTACATAATTTGTTATAATAAGCTCATTAGCACAACTACAGTCATGAATGTGAGAGCGCCTCTATCTAACTACAGGCTGATCTAAGCTACAAGTTTTTTTATTTTTCTTCAATTATAAGTAGAATTAAAATGGGCATATTTTAGTTAAACAAAATTAAATTTCAATGACAGAAGAATATATATATATATATATATATATATATATATATATATAATTGTTAAAACTTTATTAATTCTAAGGAAAAATCAGATGTGGTTATCCATAAGTAAACAATAATCATAATGAAAGGTCGTTGCATCCTTGACACAAATTCTACTCTCAATCATTTTTTAATTATACATTTATTATGGAGTATATAATATATTCACAATGAGAAGTAGGTTATGTACAATTAGTAGAAATAGATGAAGAAAAAATCAACTCACTTTTGATATGTTGACTTACCTTTTTGGTGTCAATGACTATGTGATCTTCTTGTGTTATCCATTTAATGTCGAGATACCCCAAGATGCAAAGATGTAATGTATGTTGAGTGATATGATTTTGAAATGTTACATGATAGTTTTGTTAGAATACTATTTCATATGAAGTGATCACTATGTTGAGATGCCCTAAGATGCAGAGATGTAATGTATGTTGAGTGATATGCTTTTGAAATGTTATAAGATTGTTTTGTTAGAGTAATATTGCATAATGCAAATGAAGTGATTGTTATGTATAATGGTAATGATTTTTATGTATAAGAAATGCCTCTAAAAAGTGAAGTAGAGATGTTGATACAATAACAAAGAAATTTTAAAAGGTGATGATTGAGTGAAAAAGGATTTAGATAGAATAAAAAATTGGTGGGACTTTAGTGTAAGAAATAAAAGTTGTATGATAAAAGAATTCATCTTAAAATTTAAATGAAAAAATAATAACATTACATTATAATTAGTATATATAGATAAAGCAAGGAAGGAATTAAATAGATTGAAAAAATGGTAGGGCTTTAGAGTAAGAAAGATAAATTGTATGATAAAAGAATTCATCAAAAAGTAAGTATAAGACTGATGTTTAAATTTTTTAAAAATAACGACATTGTACTATAAATAGTATAGATATTTCAAAATTATTTATATGAAAAATATTAAGATATCAATTAATTAATTAATTTCTTCATAAATTATTGCTTATTAGTGATAGATAGCCTCAATTTAATTGTATCATTATGTTAAGGTCATTTTTTTCAAGAAAACTAGATTCCAAACTCTATTATATCTTTAAGATATTATAACTATTTAATCAATTTTATAGGAAAAAATAAAAAAGAACATATAAAAATAAAATAGATATCAAATAAATTTGAAATTATCATCTAAAATTCAAATAAATATCAAATTTAAAATCTATTATTAATTATTAACATCTCATAAATATTAAAGTCCATCGCCTAACAGTTTTGCTAAATTTTGAATAAATTATTTTGACTAAAAATAAATATAAAGATTTTAAAATAATAATCATAACTGATTTAAAAATAAAATAAATCAATAAATTTAAAATACTAGCTTTTAACATATTAACATACAAAAGAGTAACATACCAACTCCTTAAGATTCGTCTCTTCCAACTACCATCATGATATTCTTGGTCTGCCCCTATTGTAAATTTTCTTTTGAAGCCCAAAGTCTAGTCTACAAGATGTAAATTATTCAAATGAATTAAGAATCCTATAGTTTAGACTTATCATATCCATCATTTCTTTTTGGATCAGTTTTAGGATATCAGCAATCCTAGGAAAATGTTATATGAATTAAGAATCTTGTAACATTCAGTCAAATCCTAATATTCAGACTTATCATGATCTATCATCTCTTTTTGGATCAATTTTAGGATATCAGCAATCCCAAGATAATGTTGTAGTATTGGTAGATAATGGTCAAGGGAAGCATAATCCTTTTGAAGGAGACTAAGAAGAGAATCCACTTCATCTCCTAACAGATCAACCTCTTCTTCAACTTTTTAAAGATTGAAGCATTTTCTTTCAGGTTGGTCTTTATAGTATGAGTTCCTTCTAGGAACATATTTAGCTTTCCCTTGTAACACAATCTTCAAATGCAAATCTAGGTGAAAATAGATCGAGCTTGGAGATATCTTAATGAATGTCTTTAAATATTATTAAATCCAAAATCTTTGCACTTGAATATAGAAATCCTCATATGTATGGTCCAGATCTATAAAATAGCTTGCACACATAAAATTCTCCAAATAAATCCAGATCACATAGAAAATAAAATTTAATATATATATATATATATATATATATATATATATATATATATATATATATATATATAATAATTTTATAGAGATTTATCATCAAAAAATTGTCATTGGAAATGGCACGTGGTCTACATTGTTGTCCTAATGGTCTGCATTCTAAAATTATTTTTATGAATAATACCTAAAATTTATAGAGAGGCCCAGGGTGGAAGTTGCTTTGATACCACTAATGAGAATTATCCCATTAATGTTGATGAGCTAGAGGCTCGAAAATGTGTAAAAAATAGAGAATTTAGTTGATCACAATAACTTATATTATTTGAATGTAATGTGTTACATATATAGGACATTAATCCCCTAAAAAATATGAGATAAATCTAATCCCATTAAAATCTCCTAAGAACTTATCATAAACCCCTATTCTATGTGATTTAAATAAATGACATAAAAAAAAATTAATATATTATTTTATTTTATAAATGTTAAGATTAATTCCCAACACGTATCTTAATCCAAATCAGTTTGAAATTAAAATTTTTGGTCTAAGCATTAAACTTTAGGTACCAAGGTTTTACAGACAGATTGTGTTTACACCATCCCTAAACCACATTATTAACAATAGTCTATTTATCTTATATAGAATTAAAAATTAGAATATAAAAACCTTGAGAACAAAGGTGTATCTAAATTTTACCTTCCACCCTTAAATACCATCTGGTTGAGATCCACTCATGTAAAGCTAGTAGAGTTACCCATAACCCTTCAAACTTACAAATCAAACCCTATGTTTTAACCATTCTTCCATTATGATAATAACTTATATCTCTTGTTTATCAAATAAAAAAAAAGTGGGTATCCTTGGATGGAATTATAAGAGAGATTTTGTGTCCTCCCACATCTTGTGTAAAGGATCTTTTTCCAAATACATACCCTAATTTTTGACCTCCAGATTTAGGCAATGCATTTACCTCTAAAATCATTGGATATTCCCTCCCCTATTTCCATATTCCTATTATCTCAGTTAGATTCACCAAAACCTGATTACACCAAAGATTTATGCACACTAGGGTTTGACTAGCTACCCCAAGTCTAAGCATATCATTTTTCAGCCTCTGATATATGTTAGAAATGATTCTATTTTATAGAAAGGGTCTGGCAACCTCCTTTCCTTTAAGGCCAAAAACTCTCTACTTCCTTAAAAACTCTAACAAATCCATCCTTTTCAAAAGGTTGTAGAAATAAAATTCTATATGTTAAAACTATGTCTCCCTTTGTAATGATGCCATAGCTGAGCCATCCATCTCCATGAATAAGGATGCCACTATCGAGCCATCTACTGTTGAACCATTGCCAAAGTCCACCCTAGATCTATCACCATTAGAGTTAGGTATTTTTCTCATGATTATTATCACCATATTCTAATGTTTAATTGTAATTTATTATAGATATTTATCATGGTCTCCCATTTATATAAACATGTTCATCTATATGTTACGTGGTTACATTCATTGATTATCTAGTTGTCTTATCATTTTGAGGAGACATAACTACCAATTCATATCTTTCCCTCACTTTGAAGGGAGAAAATTAGTGGGGTCGTGTCATATAGGCATGTTATATATAATTGGCATAGATTTTAAATCTAGTGGGGACATGTCATACATACATGGCTCCAACACACATTGACTATTTTTAGATATAATGTGGGCATTCTTTGGAAGCATATTCTCCACACCTATTCATGTTACAACATTTCTTGTTTTTAGTGGGGGCATGTTTTGGAAACATGTTCTCCATATTATTAATTATATAAATTTTGATAATTATCCATATATAGTGGGGTAATGCTTGAGAATCATGTTCTCCACACTTATATAGTTTTTTTAATTGACTAGAGCATGTAATTATATTATTTAGATTCATAATTGTGGTAGAATTCTATACAAGGTTTCCACTATTATACATATCTTAATCATGAGACACTTATAAGTTTCATATGATATGTAACATGTGCTTATTATTTCAAAATCCAAATAATTTTTAAATTCTAAACCTCTTTTATGGATTGTTAGCATACCATGGAGTTTTTTGTATTGATATCACATAGAATTTTATAGACTTTATTGAGATAATTTACTATAGTATATGGTTCACATTTTGGTATGGTTGAGGTGATTAAATCACTAAATATTTCCAATTTTTTTTATTCTAATTGATTATTTAACATCACCAAGTTATAATTGTCACTGGGTTGTATAATTGAGCCAATCCTAAATGATAGGTGGAAACTCACTTTTTCTCTAAAATTAGGGGAATGTGCCTTCTAATCTCACCCCCCACCACCTCTCTCTCTCTCTCTCTCTCTCTCTCTCTCTCTCTCTCTCTCTCTCTCTCTCTCTCTCTCTCTCTCTCTCTCTCTCTCTCTCTCTCTCTCTCTCCTCTCTCTCTCTCTCTCTCTCTCTCTCTCTCTCTCTCTCTCTCTCTCTCTCTCTCAATGGATATATGCACTCTAAATACTTATATATCATTATCCTAATATTAGATTAATAGCCTTAAAATAATACATAATTTTCAAAAAACCTTTCAAATAGGCAAGGTAATTACATCAACACATAGGTATACTCCTAAACCTTGCTCTTTAATTTCAATATTTTCAAATACTTTCAATTATGCATTATATGCACTAGTTTTATACTATAACATGATTTTAGTTTCATTTTAGTCACCAACAAAACACTTAATTTTGGCACATACAAAGATATTATGTACATACACACCCATGTACGCATCCCTTTCCTTTAAATTATAAATTTCATCGCTAATTAAATGGGGGGAAATATAAACACTATTTTATGATTATATAAAACCTCAATCTTTTACACTTGGAAAACACATACCTTGGTTGTCCTTCTTATTTCTATATCTTTTCCACTTCCACAAACCATATATCTAATCTATCTTGTGCCTCTTGTCCTATCTTTTAGTCCGGCTAGTTTTATTTTTATGACACATACCATCTATTTTTTTATAATGCTTAAAATGTACTTATCTTTCATATCTATAATTTTTTATCATGTACCTATTCTCTTGACCTCTGGACACCAACATTTGGGATATATGGTAACATCGATATTATTGTCCTAACCTAACATAAGTATATAGTTCTGTAAAATCATCTAGTTTTAAAATGAAATGTATCCTAATGGTTGGACTATGTTATTTAATTTAAGTTATTAATATAAAGGGATTGATATGAATACAAGATCAACACTCATTTATTCATCACCTACATAATATATGTAAAAACACCAAAGAGACCATATAAAATTATCAAAAGTAATCTATCAAGCATTAAAATAAAAAAATCTTCCCTATTTCCATACCATTCATATGTAAATCACCTCTATAGCTGTAAAGTACAAAATGAGTAGCCTAAGAGCTCAATCTACCAAGTTGTAATATAGGTCACTGTTATACTTGATTTACACACATTACATGATTTAAACATAACACAACACATAAAAATAACTAAATAATTCTAATTCCATCTTCAAATTGTTGTCTATATAGGTAATGTCCTTTTATAATGGGGTCTTTGGGGTCAACTCAACACTATGTACCCAATAAACCATTTTCTCCAAGGGTATTATAAATATGGAAAACTAGGGTTTTGTTATTTCATGAGGAGCGATAGTACATGACCTATATCTTAATACATATCAATGAAGGCAAAGCAAAATCTAGAAGCATCAATGTAGTCACACCCTATTCTAGTATATCTTTTGTATATGATACTAGTGTCAAACCCAAATAGTAGCATCAATATAACTATCCCAAGATAATGTTACTATCTAGAGTGCTAGAAGGTTTAGATATATAATCTGATAATTTTTATAGAATCTCCTTCTAGTATACTTTCTACCTATTTCATATCCAAAACCACATTAATATCAAAACTATCTACGTACCTTATTTTATATGTCATTTATATACATATCTTAGTTTTACTTTCCATATTTAGATAATCTCGGCTTTACATATTCAACATATACTTATATCTGATTTTAGCATTTAATTGGAAAGTTATAAATTTGATTATCACCCTTGTGCCATTTCATTTATATATTCTTAACCCTATATGCCCCAAGTGATTATTGTCATATACACCTCTAAATTATGGTTTAAAAATACCAATTCCCCTTCCATATGATTAAAAATATCATCACTACAAGGTAAAGGATACATATTATTTATATTTCCCTTATTCAACATTATATAGTCTATGCACAAACAAAGATTCATATCCTTATTATTTAGAAACATCACATTTACTCCCTAATGTGATATACTAGGAAATATTAATCCATTGAATAAAATCTCTTGAAGTTGGGATTTTTGTTTTTGAAGCTTAGTTTTCATCATTCTTTATGTTTATTTGGACAAAGGCTTATATTCTTGAATGATATCAACTAGGAAATCAAATTATTTTTTTAGAAGGTAGTCTAGTAAAATATTTTATAATTGCATCATGATTTTCGTACAAAAATTTAATGGTAGGTTATTTTAGATCTTATTTTTCATATATTTTGGCCATAAATACCTCACAACCATTTCATTGAGATTTTTTTAAGCTGAAAGGCTATTTTTCTCTTAGTTTAAATTCCTTTTTCTCTCCTCTAACAAGATATTGATCCCTCAAATAATCCAAACACTCCACTTTAATTTGCAACATGAACCCACCATAAAAATTCTTTTCACTTTCCTCTGCTAAGAATTCAATGGATGAAATTTATATAATTGGATAAAAAAGGTTTTCCTAATAGATAGTGTCTCTAAACCTGTAAGACATGCACTATCACAACCAATTAAAAATCATGAGGGGTATATTTTTATTTACAATGGTTAAGTTTATGACATTATTAATATAGGAATTATACTTATTATAACATTTATCCTACTATACCATTCCTTGAAGCATTACTAACTACCTCAAAATGGCTATTTAGATCAAGAATACACAAAATTAGAGTAGATGTGAGCCTTTTCTTCAATATTTTGAAAGTCCTATTCACACTTCTCATTCCACAGGAAACATTATTTTTTTATGAGAGAGTGATGGGGTTAGTGATCCTTCAAAACTTAGGTATAAATTTCATATAATACCCCATTAGACCCATAACAATATGCACCTCTTGAATGTTTATAGGTTCCCAACATTCCATAATGCCTTTTGATTTCCTAGGATATATAGACATTTGGATTATCCACATAGAGTATCAACATAATCTTCAATAGTTTTATGAATAAAATTATGAAATATATAAATGATGGCACTTTGATATGTTTTTCCCATATTTTTGAGTCCAAAAGGAATGAACATATAATAAAATATTCCCCATGTAGTAGTAAATGTTGGATTTTTTAAATCTATTGGGTTAATTTTGATCTTGTTATATCTAGCAAAACCATCCATAAATGAAAATATCTCATATCCATTTATATAATTGACAATCATTTCAATATTACATAAAGTAAATCCATATTTTTTACAAGCCTTTTTCAAATCCAAGTTCATCCCAAAAGTATGTTAAAGTTGTAATTATTTTACATACATTGACACAAGTAAGAAAATATATGAGGTCTCATGGTGATGTTCAATGATATTTTCCCTAACATATCATGAAATGTTATCAAATCATTTTATATGCATTTTGGAGGGTTATAAATATTTAGGTCTAATGTCAATTAACTAAAAGAAGGATATGTTGAAAATTTCGAATCTAAAACCATTATCCACTAGGACTATTTTAACCATTTTATATCTCATGCATACCTGAATGTATAGTGAGAAACAAGAATTTATGAGGTCTTGAGGTGGTAAATCCTTTTTTTAATAATAAATATTATGATTCATCAATTTAATATAATTAAACATGGAAGCCACATATGTAATATTCACATACTTGGTAAAAAGGTCATGCATAATGTATTTAAAAGAACATCCTTGAAATGTGAAGAATGATAAAATAATTCCAAGAGAGAAGTTATATTAATAATATCATTGGGAGATGTTCTAATATAGTGGGAAGTGAAATACTACTTCATGCATTACCTTTGGTGCTTTGTGGTAAAAGGTACAAGAGCATTATAATCATTGTGGCATTAAGAAGTATGCAAGAAAGTATTTGATTTGAAATGTTCAAGTTTTGAATTCATTATATATGTCATTGAGTTAATTATACATTAAACATAAAAATCACATCTACTAATGATGTACTATAAAATGAAGTAACTAAGAAATATATTCATATTAAACATGTTGATACTAAAATGAAATCTAATTTGTAACCTATTAAATATTATTAAATCAAATACCTAAAATCAAAAACAAAGAATCAAGAAACCCTAGATCAATATCCATGGTTTTGTCTATGAAAGGTCAAATTCACCAAATGTTTAACCATAAAATATAGATTAGGGACTCTAGGGTTAAAAGGATATACATAGCCTTGCACGTAAGGATGGTAGACTATCTCTAAAGTATTCTAATTAATTTAAAACCTTAGATAAACATATAGTAAATTTATTATGTCAAAATATGCTAAAAATAAAAGGTACAACTATGTTATTTGTTGCAATTATAATGAAAATAAGATACTTATATGATTTCAATGATAATATAGATCTATAAATACATCTAGAATATGAATAAAGTATATTAGATCTAAATTCTAAATCAATCACCTGATTCTAAAAATTGTACCTCTATAGTTGTGCATATTTCCATTGACCTATATGATTATTATGATGTTTCTATCTAACATAGACACATGTGTATAATAAAAAATACATATTATAACTAGATGTAGCCACCTAAATGCTTTTATATTTTATGTAGCTTTCAATTTATTGCACATAGATCTAGATCATAGACTACCACTCCTTGTCAGATAACAAAACCCTAGTTCTTCATCTTCATATTGGTTGTGGGAAAAAGGTATTGGTGGAAACATAGTGTCAAGCTACCCAAAACACCCCTATATCACTGAGTGTTTTCTACGAATCTAATATACTAAAGAGTGCCTCATATTTGTGTAGTTCTCCCCTATCTATTAGCTTGTTTGTGTAACATGAAATTTGTCATAAGTAAGCACATAGAGTGACATAGCTTGTAACTTGGAAAATGTGTCACATGGGATTATCCTCTTATCACTTCATACTTGTATTTGTGTTTTTGTATAACTATTATGGACATAGTCAAAAACATGAAAGTTTTACTCACTTGAATGATTGATTGAGTGATTTTAGAATTTTTCATTCTGAGAGGTAAGAAGTTTTTAGCTTTGTGTCAAGTAAATAATTAACGAAGATTGATATTTTATATATACCAATTTAAATGTATAATATATCATAATTAAAAAATTAGGATGACCATGGGTATATGTTTCATTTGAAAATTAGATGACTTAGTGGCACTAGACACTTGCATTAGGATAAGACACTTGCATCTACATTTATATCTATTTGAGATGTTAGTGTTTGGGTATCTATAAAATATGAATAGGTACAAATATATATATATATATATATATATATATATATATATATATATATATATATATATATATATATATATATTAAAAATTAGGATGACCATGGGTATATGTTTCATTTGAAAATTAGATGACTTAATGGCACTAGACACTTGCATTAGGATAAGACACTTGCATCTACATTTATATCTATTTGAGATGTTAGTGTTTGGGTATCTATAAAATATGAATAGGTACAAATATATATATATATATATATATATATATATATATATATATATATATATATATATATATATATATATATATATATATATATATATATATATATATATATATACATATGATAAGTATCTTTGTAACATTTTGATCATGAAATAAGTTCCAAGTAATCAAAATAAAATTTCTTGAACTAAGAGATAAGTAGTGAGTAAAGAAAAATAATATATGTGATCCTTTAAATAATAGAAAAGGTTTAAAATTTGAAACTAAATGCATGATATGTATTATTGATATGTCATTTGGAATTACTCGTCAATGCTAGCTTCTTAGGGTGGTGAATCCTATCTAGCCTCTCCTAAAAGGAGTCATGTGAGGTAAGTGTCCCCAAGGTCTTTATCTATAGAATAACAACATACTAATTTCAATTTGTTGTTTGTTGTGATCTATTTCGGTCAAGGAGCATGTGATGGTATGTAAAAATTGAAATTTAATTTCAATGTTATTCTACTCTTTATATGGTTTAGAGGGGGATTCAAGATTTTTTGTTTCACTCATGTGGGTTTTTCTTGTATTTTAGGAAAGAATAAATCCCCATGTTTTTAATTTCCCATATATTTAAAATCAATATTTGGGTTTTAATGAGATGAGTTTAAAGGTGATTTTAGTGTTTTTTAATTCCATTGAATTCACATTAAATAATGCATTTACATTAATGGAGTAAATATTATAGTCAAGATAAAAACAATAACAATTGATTAGTTCAAAGACTAACCTAACCCTAATAAGCAATTGCTGAAAAGGAGAAAAAGAGAGGAGAAAAGAGAAATAAAGCATAGATAAGATGCATCTAAGTCGTAAGTCATCCAATTAAATTAAATGCATGAATTTATCCCCATTAGGCTAGTATTCACACAACCACAATGGGAACTAGTGACATAATATGAGGAATAGAGACCCAAGAGGAAATAAAAACACCGCTACCATATTACATGTACAAATAAATGTAAAACAATATTGCACAACTTATATGTTTAATAAAATTTTGTTTTATAGCACAATATAGTTTACAAGAGATTGTATAAGTACAAATTTGGGTAGCATAACCTGAGGGAAATAAGAGAAGGGGAGAGATAAATAAATGTAAAGTGGCTAGTTTAATGCATTTTGGAGAAATAGATATCCAAATGTTAGAATGGGTAATATTTGGCACTTTATAGAATTTATCTTTGGTGTTTCACCTTTTCCCTCCAAATGGACAATCCATTTTCACTATTTTCTCTCTCTTACACTTTTCCAAGCCTATCAAAAGAAAAAAGAAAATTCTCTTTAGAAATTAAAATCCCAATAATAAAATAATTCACTATATCATGAATAAGTTTTATTACATGCATAAATAGGCAAAATTAAAGGTATTGTTTAATCCAATATGTAGTCAAATTTCTTGAGATGCAAATGATTTCAAAAATTGACAAATAGGTCAAATGTTATATATAAAAAATGAACTCGATCCCAAAAAAATTTGTCTAAAATATTGAGGTATAGTGTGAAACATTATTAATTTAACATTATTATTGTTGGTTACAATATAACATTAATAGATTTGTTAATAGGTTAGTGTGTAACTATATGGATAATATGGTAAGATATTATAGTCACATATTGTATTTGATTTATTTGGAGTTTATTTAGGGAGATTTATGTGAGATTTTGGTGGGGATTATATCTCCCTAATTATATAAAGTATTCTTCTTATATGTTTTGTAATCACCTATATGGCTTTTTTAAGAGAGTGCAATATAATATTATTATCAGTGAGTTTAAATATCTCTATATATTCAACTCAATGATTTCAAATTAATTTATGTGTTATTCAAGTGCAAAAATAAACTAACATTATCATCTAGTATCAGAGTAGGCAAGTTCTACGTGAATAATATGGTGAGTCACTTTAGGACATAGAATAAAATATATTTTTTTAACAATGTGATCTAGTTATATTTAAAATGTGATATATTTTTCATTTCTAAATGAAATTGAGAAAGATAAAATGTTTTATAAAGATTGAGAAGAAGTGGAAAAAATCCATAATTTATTTTTAATGTATGGTTTGAAATATGAAAGTTATTTACAGAAAAGAAAAATGACATTTTTATGAACTCTGGTGAATGTGGAAAGTTCATCATTTCATGCCCATGAATCATTCCTGATGAATCAATCAAATTTGTGGAATGAATAAGAGGAAAAATTAGCATGTATTATGTTATTCAAGGTGTGAATACATATTCACATCATTTTTTGAGTTGTTCAAAGCAAGCCAAAATCATATGCTATCTGCAGATCTATATTCCAAGCATTGAGTGAAGCATAGAAAATTTTAGTCCAATGCATATTCATCTACCCATGTTATTCACTAATTTATTTGGTAATTCCCAAATGAATTATGTGCACCAATTTTATGTCCATCATTATTTTCATCCATGGCATATGAGACAAATTTAAATCCATATGCCTTTATGTGCTTCCATGCATTTTGCCAAAATTCCATTATCTTCCAATCTCATCGCTTGGGTTCTAAATAAGATTTAAGTTGGTCAAAATTATTTAGTTTATTTTTTAATTCTTTAGTTAAAAATAATTTTTTTAGAGATATAATATGTTAATGATAGAGTTTATCACTTTTATGTTTGACATTTATTTATTAGGTTGAAAAAGTCTTCGATAGTTTATTTTTTAAATTTGTCTATAGTGTGTTTTTAGAATAGAATTTTTATTAGTTTTAATAATTCATTTGTTATGATTATTATGATTATTATTTTTCATAATCAAAGTTTAGATTAAAAATATTAAAAGTTGATTTTATGATTAAAATATCATATTTTGTAATAGTCAAATCTAGAGTCATTAGTTTTTTGGCCATCTATGTGAATAATTTAAAAGTGTCATTTTTAAAATTAGTCATTTTGTTCATATTTTATTTTGGTTCATTGTCAAAAATACCTAAAAGTCTTATTCTCAAAAAATTCAATGTGTCATTAATTATTCTTAACGTCATTGTAAGAGTATTGAATCAAGTTATAATTAAAGTTTAGTAATTTGGATTATGTCTTCAAAAGAGTTAAGTAATAAAAATTCAAAGTGTCAAAATTTTTGGGTCATCATCGAGTCATGTTTGTAAAAATAAATAAAAAATTTCCTCATATATGCATTTTCACTTGTGTGTGACGTCCAAACTATGGGGGGATTTTTCCTTAGAAAATCAATAACATGAGATTCACAACTTCTTCAGTTGAGTGAGCAGCTTCTTCAACTAGAGGTCAGAACAAATGTAGGTACATGGATTTTTTTCCTCTCATTAGCCACTAGTGATGGGGCTACTTTCTTATTTAGTGATGCTTTTCTTTTAGTTATGTGGTGTGTTTATTTTCAGCATAGTGTGGTGTGAATAAGAACAAATGTTGTATGCTTGTTCATGTTTTTCATAAGTGAACTATATATTCCTATGTAACTTCTCTGAAATGTGAAAATAATGAGAACTATAATCTATACTATACATCATGACATTTTTTATGGTAAACCACTTGTAAAAATATCGCTTTATGGTTTCTGGTTAGTCACTTTTAAAACCTCTATTTTAGTTGTTGGTTAGCCATTTATAAAACCATCAAGTATTATTTTATCATTTATGGTTAGCCACTTGTAAAACCACTATCTTGATTTGTAAAACAATCATGTGCAGAACTAAACCAACATTATCACAAACCTATTCAAGCTATGGGTAAGTTTCAAAAAAA
>JARHVA010004222.1:845000-872500 GCA_037957365.1 Torreya grandis | reverse complement strand
AAAAATAAAAATAAAGTCAAAAAATATCCAAAGGTGAAAACTATTTTTATGGTGCTTTGGGAAAGTACCATGATGAAAAATATTTTATGGTGTCATGTGTAAATACGTTTTCTATAATTAATTTACACTAACGTGTATGCCCACTCCATTAAACCATAGACATATTAAACCATGCATGTAATTGTACCATCATGCGCATACTCCTCACCACTTTTGACCTTAATAAGGATATGAAGGAACTATTAAGACATGTTTTTTAAATATGTTGGTATATCATAATATTCCTTAGAGTACACTATAATAAAACATTAGAGAGTGACATGGATTATTTATCACTTGGTTCATATGGGATGTGGTCCTTAGAGATTCCCATCTTGAATCATTCAACCATTTTATCCACTAGTATCTCCATCCCCATTGTTAGAACTATCTTTCCTTTGTTTTTAACCTCATCATTTATTAAAAACCAAAAAAAATATAAAAAACTAGAAAATTCAAAAACATAAAAACCATATATCTTGTTACTAATCCCTTTTAAATCCTTTTTTAACTTTAAATAAATCATTGCATCTTTATTGAGATATATCATTTCTAATCCAAACCCCTCAAATACATTGGTACTTCAATAAAATAAAATCTATCATTATCATTGATCACCAAATATTACATATTTCATTTGATAGGTGTTGATGTGAGTTTTGAGTACACCAAAGACTTTCACAAGTTTTGACCCTTTCATTTTAGGACTAGTAGAAGTGTCTAAGGAATGATTTATAGGGTGTGACTCTCTTATGTAGTCTATAGGAATAACACCACATAACTATATAATCCCACAAGCGAGGTTAAATTAGTAAGTATAATCACACCTAAATTTTTATCTACAATGTTGTTATGATTAAAAAAAATCCAATATCTCATAAAATATAAATTATGGGAAGGATAAAGAAAAAAATAAAATCTATAATTCAACTCAATAATTATTTGGCTCAATTAATATTGAAGAGGATTAAATGTGTGACAATCCATGTTTTTCATATATAGATAAGCACTCAAATAAAAGGAAATGTGTAGAGAGAGTATGAGACAATGATAATAATCATGATTTCATCTTAAAAAGTGTATTCTTTAAATATAAATCAATTAGAATGAACAAATATACCACATTCAACTCTAACAAACTTATAAAGACATAATTCACAATGTAAAATAGAAATAACATATTTAAAATGCAATGAAGAAGGATCAAATAATAACTATCTAAGATTAATAAAATAGATAAGTTACACATTATAATATAATCACAATAAAACATGTAAGCCTTTACATGAATTACTTGAAGTTTCAAAACACACTCAATATTGATCTAAAAATGAGAATTAATAGGATAAAAATAGAAACAAAAGAGAACCAAATAACATTCTAACATAAATTTTATGTTATTTCCATGCATTTTATTAAATTCTTCCTTCTCATGGTAGCAGACTAGCTAGCAAGACAAATAACAATGTAGTTTGGCCATTAAGCTAGAGAGCATCCTAAGAGCAGGAAAAAAAAAGTGTTCAACCATATTTAAAAATTTTAAAAGATGTATTTAAAATCCAATGTCTTTTCCCATTCATACCCACAATGAAAATCTTTGTTACAATACAAAAACACAGATAAAAGAAGACAAAGCTAGAGTCTACTCATGGGATCAGGATGAAATGTTTCACTTATTGGAATTAATCAGACATGTGATAATTTAGTTAATATTTTCTATGGTGACCACCATAAAGTAGTTGGATATTTATCATTTGGTTCTTACTCGACTCAGTGTATCTCACAATTGGGTAATATCTGGTGGCATAGAATGTTGTAACTAAGCTTCAATGCTAAAAGGAGCTAAGAATGAAATGAATAACTTAGAATTATGTAAAGAGATTAAAATGGTTTAAAATTGACATAAATACTATGAAGTGTTTGAATTAACTCCAACAATCCCAAAAGCCACAAGGAAGTTATGAAAGTTTACCGAGAGCTATGAATAGATTGAATTCCATGAAGGACTGCCAATTATTCCAAATGACATGCATAAGTCATTAAATAGAGCCAAGAGATAAAAAGGGGTCCAAGTACTAGGGGAAGCCACCAAGTGCCATGAATAATTCCAAGTCTTAGGGGAGGCTAGAGAGGACTAAAAAATACCAAAAAATCTTACAAAGACTAAAAGGACATTAAACCTTATTGTTTTAGAGTTTATGAAAAATTCGAAGCCAGAGTCTGGTACATAACCTCCATAAATTAATACTAATTTAAAGGACTCTAGTTAGTGAAATAAAAAAATTATAAACAACTAAGTCTACATTTTATTTTTTTAAATGAGGTTCCCTACTCTAAAAACAAAGGGATGTGTTAACCATAAAAATAATGCACAAAATGCAATATATTTTTTATTTTGTATGATTCCTTATTAATTTCTTGTTATTATTATTTGATTGTGTTTTATTATTTATTTTTTTATGTCGGTCCTACTACATATTACAAAAAGTTCATTATGGTTCTTCATATCATGATGCATCTTATTATATTCGAGATTAATAACATTTTTCATCATAACATCAACACTTATTAACATTCACTCTAACTAACTATCCATAATTAGGATGCATTCACACTGACTAATCATGCATCATGTTAGGGTTAAAATAACTTCAAATATTTCCACCAATTTTTATTTTTTCAAACCCCCCTCATGCCACCAATACCCACCCCTCCATTTTAGCCCCAATTATTTTATTTCAAAACCTCTTCTCATTTTTGTATACCATACATGTCTTTCATACCCAAATTCCATTTTTAGGGGGAATATCCCTACCAACTATGCCACTAAAGACATCCTCATGCACCTGTTTATTTTTTATTTGTTTTACATTCTTTGAAAATTTACTATTTATTTTACCTACAACACCCTTTCAAAGAGGAGGAAATGTAGACACCTTAATTCCTCCACATTAATGTTAGAGTAGCTATTATTTATCTATTATATTATTTATTAGTGTCGGTTAGATAGCGTAAACATAATAAATTGTAAGTTATGTTGATAGATAGTTTTTACAATTATGTTAACCAGTCTCTATAATGCATTTATAAAATTCACTCCTAATAAATATATCATCAAATCTAATTCACACTTTATCTCATATTAGATCCAATATAACCAAGAGCTTGAGATACTTGCATAGAAAATACTAGAAGTGGAAGTCTTCATTTGATTGATGTAGATCTAAAGATAATGGAAACCATGCCTAATGATAAGCTTGAGCCAATAGTCATAGCAGATAAGAAAGAACACCTAAAGTGAGAGATGAATAATTCTATTATAACCTAAAACACAATTAAATCTACCAAAGTTGATCAATGTAGTAGAAGCGATCAATGCATTCTCAATCCTCATCTAAAGTGGATATGGGTAATATATAGCGAAGCTAAAGATACATCAATGCATAGGAGAATGTATGAAAGTCAAAAATCAAGATGAATAACATTTAGATTAAGATCAAAATATTTATGTGGAAAAAGTGATGCATAGAGATTGTAATGGCCATAAAAGTAAGCATTACCTAGGGAAAGTATAACACACAAGAGAATCATTAGACCTTAGTGTATAGACATTTAGTTGGCTGATATAAAGGATGTATTTATCTCATATAAGTGATCAACACTAAAAATAATATAAGTATGTATTGTGGTAAGGCCAAAGCATGGAAGGAGTCTAATCAATGCATGATAGAGGAAGCTGATTGGAACAATCAGATCAAATCATTCTATTGGCATCATCTAACCAAGTGGCCAAGAAGAGTTCTATTCATAGAATTATTAGAAGATTTCATTGATGTTTTAATGGTATATTTTTTAATATATAATTTTTAAGTAATAAATACTAGGATTTTAGCTTTGTGAAATATTTCAAAAATTAAAAAAAATGTCTTCACCCAAACTCCTCTTGTTCGATACCCAATTCCTTAAAGGGCCAAATTTCACCACATGAAAGACAAAGATGTGAATGATTCTTCAATTTGAATAATTATGTGTCATTGTCACTATTACAGTGATCTATCCTTTTATAATTAATGAGCAAACCAAATATTACAATTCAAATGGAAAAACTCTGATGTTAATCACACATAGTGTCATTGATGAGGTTCAACCTCATATTCAAGATGCATTGACATCAAAAGAGGGTTCAAAAATTTTATCCACCATATACAAGGAAAATAATTAGATGAAGATACTCTATCTCATGTCCAAGATTCATACTCTGAGTATGAAATATGGCAAGAAATTTGAGGAATTCTTATGCTAGGTAGTAGAACAATAAGTTGAATTAACTGCACATAGATAGATGATCAAGGATAAGTTGGTTCCAATCACATTAATAGATATCACCTCTCAATATTACACATTCATCGTGACACTAAATATCAAAAATCAAGAAAAGGATTTCAAAGAACTAGTAAATTTTCTTCAACATGAAAAATCCATCTAGTCAATGCAAGAATAGTTCAAGGATAAATCCCTAATTTCCAAACAATGTGGTCTAAATTTATTGAAAGGACCATCAAAGTAATTTCAATAATTAAAAAAAATTGAGAAGGAAAAAATATGGGGTCATATTTATTGTACCAATACACATGACATTGATATTTATTGGTAAAATTCCTTGACACAAGGCTCATCTAGTAAAGAGATCACATCTAGTAGAGATGATTCCAATAAATACAAGAGATGTCCTTGATGATGGAAGTAACATGAACATGTATCATCACAACATTAACATAATGATGAATTTGAATAAGAGGTACCCATAAAAGTAGAATACATCAACACATATAAAGACATAGTTTTTGTCACCCAAAGCTCATCACACACAAGCAAAGTTTGGTTGAACAACATTGGCACTAGTAATAATATGACAAAATACATAGAAATGTTTGATTTACTGATGACTCAACCCAAAAGAGATCAATTTTGAATTGTAGATGATAAAGAGTATGTTTTATAAGTAATTTGCACTATCACCATTCTTCTCAGGATACAAACCTTTACTCTCACAAAGGTACTATATGTCCCTAGCTTGAAAACAAATCTCTTATCTATAAGTAAGCTCTTAAAACATAAGATTAAGGTAGAGTTAATGATCAATAATTTCATAAAAAAATTTCTCCACTCATGGGATGGATAGGTCATTTCTATAGCTTTTTTGAAGGATTGATTATTTGCCTAGATGTAGTTTCATTATGTGATGTTACTCTCTCTACCTCTACAAAATAATCTACAACATTGTGTCATTATCGATATGGGCACCAATACGCTGGTTTTTTTACTAGCTAAGATCTTAGGCCATGGTCCATGAACCTCCTCATTTATCTCATTTTGTGTCTGTATGCCCTGGATGCCTTGTAGTAAAAAAAATAGGGTTTTATTTGAGCCTAGTTCCTCATAGGATAAGGATCATCTCAATGTGGTACATATTGATATATGTGGACCCCTAAATACTTATTCCCAAGGATTCAAATACTTTCAATTATTTTTGGATGATTTCTCTCTCAATACATGAGTGTTATTTCTCAAGAAGAAGAGTGAAGCTTTAACTCATTTTAAGGTCTTTTACCATATTATGTTCACCTAGTTAGGGAAGAATCTTCAAATCATTTGCTCATATCAAGGGGGATAATTCACATCAAAATAATTCTTGTCATTATTAAAGTAACACAACATGAAATAACACCTGACTGCTCCTTCTACAACCTAGTAGAATGAAATAGTTGAGGTATCCAATCATTTAGTCCTAGAGATGGTTCATTGCATACTTTTCACTACAAATTTGGATGCATCATTTTTGGCATAAGTAGTTCAAATGTGTGTGTGTGTGTGTGTGTGTGTGTGTGTGTGTGTGTGTGTGTGTGTGTGTGTGCGTGCGTGCGTGCGTGCGTGGGTGTGTGTGTGTGTGTGTGTGTGTGCGTGCGTGCGTGCGTGTGTGTGTGTGTGTGTGTGTGTGTGTGTGTGTGTGTGTGTGTGTGTGTGTGTGTGTGTGTGTGTGTGTGTGTGTGTGTGTGTGTGTGTGTGTGTGTGTGTGTGTGTGTGTGTCTTCTCAATAGGGCACCTACAAAGATCTTGTAAGGCAAGATGCCAAAAGAGGTATAGAGTGGTCATAAAAATTTGATATATCATCTTAGAGTATTTGTTTCTACATATTATATGCATTTACCTATAAAAAGAATAAGAAGATCAAACCAAAGACACTCTAGTGCCTTCTATTGAGGTATAGTAATACCTCTAAATCATATCATCTCATAGATCTTGAGATAAATAAGATATATAAAATTTAATATGTGGTTTGTTATGTGTCATCATTCAAATCATTACCATAGAAGGAGTCAAAACATACCACTTATCATAGACTATTCCCACATATATATGATGAGAATGAAGGATCTTCTCATAAAAAAGGTGACTTACAAGGAGAAGTATTTGTTGATCTCCAAAATCTAGAAGATAATTATTCATAAAATCAGTAATAGTATCAATGTCTAAAATGGGTAGAAAGTACCATCATGGACTTACACTTGAATTCTAATATAGATACTTCATTAGGAGTTAAAATTAGAAGATAGGCAAGAGAGGAGGCTAATCTAACACTGATGAGTTTAGTATTTGACAAAACCTAACCAAAGATAGTTTGAGAGGGTTTATGTCAAACTCAGTGGATGAAGGACATGGATGCTAAATATGATGCCCTAATTAAAAATTGGATGTGTGAACTTGTCAATTTTTATATAACAAGTAAATATATTAGCTAAAAATGCATTTTAAAGACAATATACAAGGCAAATGGATGCATCGACAAATATAAATCATGACTTGTAAAAGAGCGATATGCTTAGCAAGAAGAATTCATTATGAGGATACCTTTGCAACCACTATTAAGATCAAGATCATAAAATTTATTTATGCACTCGCAACCAAAAAAAGGATAGAATCTTGAGTACATGGACATTAAAAGTGCATTCTTGAATTGTGATCTCAAAGAAAAAGTGTACATGACCCAACCATAAGTTTTCATTGATGAACATCAACTAAAAAAGGTATTTTATTTAATTAAGTCACTTTATAGACTTAACTAAGCACCAAGGGCATGGTACATTAATATTTATGATCATCTATTGCATCATAGATTCATTTGTATCCCCTCAGATACAAATTTGTTTATCAAGAAGGTAGGCACACATATTGTTATTCTTGTTTTATATGTAGATGATATCATGATCATAGGTAGTTGAATTGAACTTGTTGAAGAAGTAAATAATGACTTGAAAAAATCCTTTAACATGACAGATTTGGGGATTATTTATTATTATCTTGGATTAGAGATATGGCAAAATTATAATCATATTTTTGTCTAACAAACAAAATATGACACGATGTGCCTTAAGAAATATGGGATGACAAATTGTAAACCAATGTTAACTATGATGGAGAAATGTTTGAAATTATCCCAATTTCAGGAGTCACCTAAAATAAATGAAACTCACTACACACAACTTGTTGGGAGTATCATTTACTTGACTTATACTAGACCACAACTATCATTCAAGATTCATCTAAGAGCCAAAGAAATGTCATTGGGTTCTACTGAAACATGTTTTAAGATATGTCTAAGGTATAGTTGATTATTATCTAGAATACAAGAAGAAATCAATTTTTTTCTTATAGGGTTACACAAACTCAGACTATGTTGGATCTATTGATGATAGTAAATCAACCTCAGGGTATACTTTCATCTTTGATCTAGTCTGATTCCATGGATTAATAATAATAAATCTATAATTTATCTATAATCCATAGAAGTAAGATATCAAGCCACACAAGGAGTTATGTGCAAAGCAATTTAGTTATGTGGTATTCTGTCTAACATAGACATTTTTAAAGATCAACTATCCTTTTTTTGATAATTAGGGTTTGTTAAAGCTTTTTAAGAGTCTAGTATTTCATGAAAAGACCAAACCTATTGAGGCCCAGTACCACTATATTTGAGAACAAGTCTTGAACCATCACATTCAGCTCTAGTACTGCCTAATAGCTTCATAAATAGAAAATGTACTCACCAAGTCATTTTTCAAGGTAAAATTTGATCTATTTCATGGGTACATTTTTAAAAACAATGTAATAAAGGGGGGAATGTTATCATAGCTATTATTTATCTAATATATTGTCTGTTAACATTGGTTAGGTAGTGTAAGCATAATAACGTGTAAGTTATGCTAATAGATAGTTTGTATGATTGTGTTAACCATTATCTATAACATATTTATAGACTTAGCTCCTAATGAACATATCATAAAACTTCATTCAAACTTTACCTAATTATATCATCAATGCATCCTAACTAATTCTAACTAACACCACTATATTAATTAATTAATTAATTACATCATGCAAATTAATTAACCTTATTTATTCCCTCTAGTTACACTTCATGGATAAATAGTAAATTAATCATCATTAATTAGTTAACTAATTTGATGAACACATAATAAATAAATAAATATCCTCACCATGTCATAACCATATGTTCACTCCTTGATCAGAATGAAAACTCAATTCGGTATGCAAATCATGCAATTAGTTATGTCCATCATTTATGATTTCATATACAATAAATAAATAAATTAAGTCAAAAAATAATCAAATCAGTATTAAATCAAATCAATGCGTGCAAGATTTAGAAAAGTTAAGTTAACTTCATCAATCTAAACTCAAAGTTTTTAAATCCAATCAAATTAATCTTAATTTTTTATCCTCCAATCTAAAAATATATAAATTCCCCCTTCATCCTCCATTCTCACAATATATAAAAACATCTATCATCTTTGCAATTAATTAACCATTCTTCATAGGTACATGTTTCCAAAATCTTGCACTATCCTTTGAATAACTACAATCCATCAAATCATAAGCCTATCCACTCAACAAGGGATATGTTTACTTGATAAGTGCATGTAGGTTTTTCTCTCTTTCATGATGTAATTAGAGGTTACATTTGGCTTAGAGTATGAACTAGTTTGATGTTTCACTCTTTCAAGCTATAAATCTCACATATGTAGTAGCTTTATGTGTTGTAGACTTAATATCACATATATATTTAAATAATTTCATGTATAACCTCTAAAACTAATTATAAAGTGTATACATGGCTCTTTCTTTGAGTGGAGATGAAACCCCTTATTTAACATGAATTTATTTTCTCAATCTGAGTCTTGATAAATTAAATAATGAAATCTACTTTTAAATCAAAAATATAATATTTGATAATCTCATCATGAATCTATTTGAAACCTTTTAGATATTCTAATGT
This sequence comes from Torreya grandis, assembly GCA_037957365.1. NCBI lineage: Eukaryota > Viridiplantae > Streptophyta > Pinopsida > Cupressales > Taxaceae > Torreya > Torreya grandis. Next base: position 863,106 of record JARHVA010004222.1, on the reverse strand, counting down.
GACTTTACGAACCATGTTTTTGTGATATTATTATAAGAGTGCATCTTATAATCTCTTGAAATTGGGTAAGGAGCCACTAGCTAGCATATAAAATAAATTTTTGACATCTCTTGTTAGAGTTATATGAAATTATTTTAGTAAGATGAATCTGTCATTACCATATTCTCCAAACTAAGGTGTATGTTTAGTTAAAAAAATATAATCATCTCCATGACCCTCAAATAATAAAAATATAGTCACAAAAAATCCTTCATATATAAATGTTCTCATATAGATCAGTCAAGTTATCCTAAAATAACATTATATTTAATAATATTACAACATGATCTAGTTTGAAAAGTTAGATCAAGAATTTGCCTTTGGATATCACCAACTTCATGCATCATAGAGACAATATGACTAGTAGGAATATTTGTGTCTTGGAAAAGCTCACTCATGGGATGTTATTGACCATCTACTAAAAACACTATTATGAGGGGATGATGGTTAGTATCATGGAATGAATTAGAAGTATATTTTGAGACAAAATCAATGCATACTTTAGAGTCATTGCATATCACATCACATTGAATTTCTAGATAAGTAAGAAAATCACATTGTTTTTCACTAGATTATATTTTTTATTATAAGACTGAGAGTTATCATAAGTGATGTTATCATGAGAATAACATTTTATGGATAAGTATGAATTATTTGACAATCTTTGTATAATATTAAATTATCATAACTTTATAAATCTATTTAAATAGTATCAATTTTTATTTATATATATGACATTACAATGCATTCATTTCCATCCTTTGGTGTTTAAGAAAAAGGAAAAAGACATCACGGTGTGTTACAACATTATTTGTCATGTCTAAGGGAGGATAAATATTATTACAATCTTGTATATTGTTTACCTTATTTAAAGTAGGATGGGGAATATCATAGGCATTTACATAATCAAAAAATATGCAATAGGACACTCATTCATATTATTTTTAATTTCTATGCACATGTTATATTTTTTTAGTTTTTATTGATTAATGAAGTGTGGTACAGTAGAAACATTAAGAGGTAAAAAAATATGTGCTCATGGTTGATTATTCACATTTTTTCCATGTGATAGACTAAGGGAAATAAGATATTCATTATTAGTATTTTCTTCTTGTTTTGATTTATGAAAAGAGAAATTTATTGGATAAATAGAGGAATTTGGATCTTTAACTTTTGATTTGGCATGTTCATTTTCATCTTTTCTAGTATCTTTACCAATTTTCCATTCCTTATGATTATCATAAGAATAATCATACTCATAATCAGAATCATATCTATCACAACTATATTCCTCAATAATATAAGTATCATCAGTAATTGTACAAGTGTAATAATTAGTCAATCCATTGTCATAAGCATAAGGTATAGCATTATTACAGAGGATGAAATCTTTAAGATGATCACAAATAGGGGTTTCATATGTTTTATCATTTTAATATTTGTTAACCCCAAATAAAGATAATAAAATGAAAAAAAAGATGCTACTTACAAATAATCGATTACAACAGAGTAAAAAAGGATATCAATAGGTGTGATGTGACAATATATGTTTGAATTGTATACTCTGAAGTATAATGATCTCAGTTGTAAATAGTGAATAAGGCCCAAAGGTTCATTGACTATGCAGGATTCTAATATCCCATAGTTGCACTATTCTATGCTTGAGGTACGTTGAGAGCAACTTCTCAGAGCTAATCAATTACCTGTGCCTTAGAAAAATAGAGGGACAATGTGCTTCCTATGGTAGAAAACTAAAACCTTATGCAGTTCTAATAGATCGTGACATATGTGAAAACTAAAGTCTATGTATATAAATATTTAATGGATTCAATATTGGAGAATTACAACTCACATCACTGCTCAGGGAAAACTAGTGACTAATTTACATAGAATGACAAGTCTTACAAATTTTACAACTATCAAAAGATAAAATTATAGTAAGTTACACAAACACACAAACAATAAAAGAAAAGACTTTTATGTATAGAAATTAAAAAATCAATACAAAATCTTTCCCTTAAAGAGAAATCCTAAAACAACACTCAATCAAATTCAATAGAAATGATCAATTTTCTCTTTAGTGTATAAGAATCATGAATTTAAACCAAAAAAATTGCAAAAGTAAATCAATAGTAATGCAACAAATAACTTTACCATCATATTTTATCTTATATTTATTATTCAAAATGCTAAAGATACATAAATTTATTGATGTCAGTACATGATATCCATAAGCCATTTGTGTTTATTGATGTCCTAAATCTTTTAATGTTTCTCGTTTAATTAAACGTATATATATATATATATATATACGTACATACAACTTTGTTAAATGGAATGGTAGATAGATGGTTTTGATTTAAGTTCTAATCCGTACGAAATCCAGAGATTTCTTCCCTTGCAACTTGTTGGTCAGATAATGGCGATTATACTCTGCATGATTATAGTTCTTATATAGCCGGGGATGATCTTCATCAATAAATTGAGGCAACGGACCAAGTTCAACATTGTAACTAGGAGCATGAAATGTTACCATTGATAACCTTTCATTTTTCGGATTTGTTATAGCTCTGTGCTCCACGCTCTTGTATTTTCCGTTAGTTATAACCTGCATATAACACAACATGCTTACTGCTCAGAACAATGTCAAATTCCGTATCGAAATATTCATGGCAATGAAATTACTATCTGGAAAAAAAAATAGTATACCTCTAGTGTGTCTCCTATATTGATAACCAGAGCGTCTGCCATTGGCTTTACAGAAATCCACTGGTTCTTGTTAAGAATTTGTAAGCCCACGGATTCATCATCTTGCAGTAGCACCGTGAGAGCACTTCCATCAGAGTGTGCACTTAAACCTAAAACGAGATCAGGCCTAGCGCAGGGTGGATAGAAGTTCATCCGAATTGCCTGCACATTTTCTCCAAACATCTCCTCAAATGTGTTGGGCTTCAGACCCAGGGTCTCAGCTATGAGAGAAAGCAAACGTTGGCATAGTTTAAATAACTCCAATGAATAAGCTTCGACTGTATCCCTGCGAAACTCAAGCAAAAACATGCACCTTCAATATCTCCGCTAGTATTGAAAATTCTATGGTTTTAAAAAAACTCGGTTTGATCAAACCTAAAAAAATCTACATAAATGACCTGAAAACTAAGGGTTTAACTGGCCAAAGGTTTTCTTTGCGGATAAATTTGGGCATGGTTGCCAAGGCCATCATGTCGCACCAGTCTAGCTTCTGCTCATCTGAGAAGATGAAACCGTGACCGTATCCCTGGATTGTCCCCGGCATCATTGCATACATCTTTTTTTCTTTCAATGGCAGCTTGAAGAACTCCATCGCCGTCTTCTTTATTCGCTCCAATAGTCCCCGATCAATTCCATGATTCAAGACCTGAAAAAGAAAAAGGAAAAGGTTGTTATGATTCTAAATGCCATACTTTTAAGTTGTGGCTATTTTTTAAGGCAATAAAATAAAAAAGATTAAAACCAGATATGTGAAAGACTTTGTTGTAAAAACATTTTTTACAGGATGAACCAAAGTCGATCTTTATAAGAAGAAAAATTAAAATTAAAAATCTTTAAATGTTACCAATCCTCCTAATGCTAGTTTATAATAATCAGGATATATTTATTTGCATGTATATGAAATATCTAACAGCTTACTTACTTGGTGAACTCAGAGGAACATATAACTCAGAGATCATAGTAAAAGATCAGTCACATATTTTGCTCACTAACCTGAAAAAAACCCCACTCTTTACAGGCCATGGAAAGTCTTGTCATCTCATTTTGTCTACTGCTATGACCTCCTGATACAATCTTCGCCATGTCAATGACAGGCATTTGAAGGCCATTGCAAGCATTTAATGCTGTGCAACCAACTCTGTCTTGTTGGGGTCGAATGTATCTCTCTGGTACAGCCTCAGGCGTCGATTTTACAAGCTCTTGCACATCATCAATCTTTACCATTGAAGAAGTTGCCATAGCAAGTTCTAGCAACTCTATTTGCCCTGATTACTCTACTGGGTAAACCGAATATAACAACTCTGTAATCTTAGTCTTTGATTGGAACATTTGTGGGAAAGGATATATATACTCTGTTGGAGCTTACTCTTTGATTCTATACACAGCATATATTCCTTCTGGTTGTCATCACTGGTAGAAATTCACTTGTCGTTGATTGTATGCACAGCTTTCATTCTCAATCTGATTTTGTCGGTTAGGATTATTGTACTAAGGCTACAATCTTTTCCTTCTAGGAATATTCTGTCAACATTTTATGGAACATGTTGGACTAGGATTTGACACATTCTCTATGGATAAATAATGTGTAATCATGCCGAGATTGTGCATGGAATTAGGGATTAAATTCTACCCTGCCTGTCATCAAACATTTTCATGATGGTTATTTATTTAACCTGCTCTTCAATTGTTATTATAATAAAATATAGTATATATATTTACAGTTTTTGACTGTCTATCTTAAAGTTGACTTACATTTGACTATATTTTATCAATTAAAAAAATTTAAATACACTCATACAAGAATCAAATTTAACTTTGTAATGGGATCGTTTTTTTTTATTTTAAAATATAAAAAAAAATTCAAACGTCCAAAACATTGAATTGATTACAGAATCTCTGAAAAATATCTATCTAACTTTCCATACAATTTCGGTTATAAAATATTCTTTATATAACGGTTCATAATATAACATTAGTTTTCTAATAAAGTTTTGAATAACTGATTTTGAAGTAGGAATGTTATTAAATGTCATAGACAACAAAGTACTAACTTGGCTTGAAGAAGCAACTTTTTATTGACAGATTACTTAAAGAATGGCGATATTGTAGAACGTCATGATTACAAGATCATTCACATTTTATTTTTTTATTATACTAAAATTATTTTAAAGTGTAGTAATACTTTTTAATCATGTCTATAGGGAATTTATAATAGTATCTTAGAATGGTAGTGGGTTGTAATGTAGTGAGTGTATTCATTTTTAAATCCAATCTTAATATCATATTAATTTTTAATGAAAATATAATTTTATACATGAATATTATTAAAAGTTAGATACTCCTTAAAATTTTATTGAAAATATAATATTATGACACTATTATGACTTGAGAATTTAAAACACATTTTCTAATTTCAATCTGCGCTCCAACATCACATATTAATTTGTTCTGCTTTGGTGCATTAAGGTTATAAACTTATAAATTTATAATATTGTGATTATCCATAATACTAGATTATATTCTTATTTTTTCAACATAGAATCAAGTCAAGCCACAAAAATGTTTTTCGATGTACACAGTAAAAATCATTTGTTTTTATTTAAGTTTCATTATTATTTAATTTCCAATGTTGTCATGTGTTTGTAGGAAATCATTTTTGCTTCCATCTAAGAATCCAAAAATATATTTTTAGAGAGGTTGCAACTAAACTCTTCAAATCTATTAAATGGTACTTATAAAATTAGCTTCATATCTATGCTAAAAAAACTATTATTTGAATCGATTAATGGTTGTGCTGCTATTTTTATCTTAGGTAAGCATGTCAGTGGTATTTGATAATAGAAGAATTATTATTTGGAGATGTCAATTATGCTATAGTAACCATAGGGACAAAATTTTATTTAAAATTAATTATATGTAACTAAAAAAATAGAGCTTTGCATAAGTTTGTAAAATAAATTTGGTCAACGTGCGAGTTATGGATTTACGTACAATAATTTTTAATAAATTAAAATCAAAATGTTTTATAAATGCAATGTAAAATTTTAAGCACACCAACTTATTAATGAACATATGGATTTTATTTAGTGTTTCTATCTTGGGCAATGTTGAATAATAAAAGTTTTTAAATGCATTCCAACTAGATGTATCATACAATAAAAATATAAAACTTAAATGTTTGTTGAGTGAAATTTAATATTGATGAATTTGGAATGAATGTGATTTTCTAAGGTGACTTTCAGTCCTCAGGCATATTGCTATAAAATATAGGTAAAGGTTATGCATTATTAAGGTATTTTTTAGGGGTGAAACTTTTCCCTTTGACAAGTGTTAAGGAACCAAAACTTGGGTTGGGCGAATAGTTAACTGATGCAGAAAAATAGGTCAATTTATGAAGGCCATAAATTTTGACCCATATCTCCATTTGAGTTTTTCCACATGTTAAAACAACCATCTCAAAAAATGTGTTACTATCTTAGGCCACACTTTATGCTTAAAAGTGTTTTTGATATTTTTTTGAGGCCATACATGATCACTTAAGTGTTCAAAATTACCGTTTAATTATTTTTTCAAGAATTTTCTATTTTTAGAAATTGTATATTTTTAGGAATGAATGTTAACTTTAGTTTAAATTATTAATATAGATTAATTTTAGTGTTTATAATATTTTAAGAGATTTTTAGAGCTACGTGTGCTTACATATGAAACTTACTAAAGATAGCATTCTTTTAAAATTTTAGAATTTTTTAAATTTTTATATGTCCACTCTAATTTGAGTTGAGATTTATTTAATCATGGTTTATATTAGTAATTATTTAAATTTATTCAATATAAATCGATACAATTTATTATTTTAGAGCTTGACCTATTGATAAGTTTATTGTCTTGATAATTTTTGGTTTCACTATCTAATATTAGAATAAGTTTGAATCTTAGAGGAGTAAGAAATTGTGAGAGAATGAAGAGGTATTACATGGATGAACCAGACTATACAAAAGTTTTAGAGTTAAGTGAAATAATTAATAAAGGTTATCACTAATCAGAGAAGAAGATAAGGTGTTAACGAGGAAGACAGATCATGATGAAAAAATTTAGTAAGAAAAAAGAACAACAAGATCCAACACCATCAATGGATGAGAGGATGGTTTAGAATTTAGAAGGAATAAATGAAAGAATCAAGGTTGATGTTCCATATTATGAAGGTAGATTAAAATCAAAGGAGTTGATAGATTAGATGAATGGCATAAAAAAATTCTTCGAGTGGAAGCCTATGAGAGAAGCCATGAAGGTAAAGTTTGTATGTACAAAATTAAAAGGTCATGCAGCAATTTGGTGGGATCACCTAAAGAAAGAGAGACAAAGAAAAGGTAAAGAGAAGATTAATATTTGGAAAAAGATGGATAAAAATCTAAGGGAGAAATTTCTTCTTGTGGATTATGTACAAACCTTATCTAGAAGATTTTAGAATTTGAGGTAAAAAAGATCATAGTATACAAGCGTATATGGATGAGTTTTATAATATTTTCATATGAGTGGAGAGTGATGAAATATAAGAGAAGTTGGTTGAAAGGTTTGTAAATGGTTTTAAATTTTCTATTCAAGATGAATTAAGCATGCATATAATACTTTGCATGGAGGAGGCTTATCAATTAACTCTAAACGCAAAAGAAAACTAAAATAGATAGAAATTTAGAAGAACATCTCTTGGTCCAAGAAGAGATATATCCCCTATAATAAGGGGATGAGGTGGGTTTAATACCACCAAAGGTGGGTCAAATACCAATAATGGTGAATAATCATGTGGTGCAGAAAGGCAAGATGATAATAGGCAAGGGTTTCAATACCAATAAAAAGGAAGAGGGTTTCAAAGAGTACAAGGTTATGGTGGTGCTCGAGGATGGTTTCCAATTCAGTGTAGATATTATGTTTTTTATAGGTGTGGGGAAGAGGGGCATAGGGTATCTAAATTTCCACATTATCAAGATCAAGAAAGGAGGCAAGAGGATTGCCCAAGGGTGAATCTAGTTGAGGCTAAGGTAAAAGAGCAAAATATTGAAATTATACTAGCAGATGTTGGAGAAAATCTCATGATGAGAATAATAATGATCATTCCAAGGAAGGAATAAGTGTAGAATAAATAATATGGTGATGCATGTTTGTGATCAAACCTTTTTTAAACAAGATGTATTTTAGGTGGAAAGATATGTAAAGTAATTGTAGATAGTGGTAGTTGTGAAAATATAGTTTCTAAAGAAATGATAAAGAAAATACATTTGCAATGTGAAAATCATATTAATCCTTTTTGAATTTCATGGTTTAAAAAGGAAATGAGGTTATAATAGATAAAAGGTGCTTAATCAAGTTTTTTATAGGAAAAACTTATAATGATGAAATATTGTATGATGTTATTTCAATGGATGCATGACATATGTTACTGGGGAGAAAATAGAAATTTGAAATAAAATTAATTTATGATAGAAAAAAGAACACATACACTTGTTGGAAAGGTGGTACAAAAGTAGTTTTTTAACCTCTTAAAGAGAAAGATAAGGTAGAAAGCATGTTCTATACTAAAGAATTTATCCAAGATATAAAGGTGGTAGGTTGTTATTATGAATTAATAGTAAAGAATGAGGACACATAAATAGTAAAAATACCAATATAAGTAGCAAGAGTGTTGAATTAATATGAGGATGTTATGCCTAATGAGTTACTAGATGGTTTACCACCAAAGAAAGATATTCAACATCATATTGATTTGATTCTAGGATCAAGCTTGCCCAATCAAGAAGCTTATAGGATAAGTCTAGTAAAACATGTAGAATTAAATAAACATGTTACTAAAATATTAAGAAAAATATGATAAGGGAGAGTATGAGTCCATGTGAAACACTAGCATTACGAAATTCAAAAAAATATGGAGGATGGAGAATGTGTGTGGATAGTAGAGTAATTAATAAAATTATAATCAAGTATAGATTTCCTATACCTCATTTAGATGATATGATGGATGTGCTTACAAGAACAAAATATTTTACCAAGATTTATCTAAGGAGTGGTTATTATCATATTAAAAATTTTGAAGGAGATGAGTGTAAAACTACATTTAATTCTAAGAATGACTTATATAAATGGATGGTAATGCCCTTCAGATTATCTAATGCACCTAACATATTTATGAGGATGATGATTATAGTGTAATGAGAATATATTGATAAGTTTATGGTTGTTTACTATGATGATATTATGTTATTCAGTAAGACTAAATAAGAACACTTACAATATTTGAGAATGGTACTGGATTTGTTAAGAAAAGTATATAAATTTGAATAATTATAGATTTATGCAGATAATTTGGTATTTTTGGGATTTGTAGTTTCAACAGAAGGTGTGAAAAATAGATGAAGAAAAGATAAAAGCAATTATTGAGTGGCCTATTCCAAAAAACATTATAGAGGTAAAAAAAATTCATGGTTTAGCAACTTTTTACAAAAACATTTTTAAAAATTGTAGTAGTATCATGACACCAATAATAGATTACATGAGAGAGAAGGAATTTGCATGGACTAAAGTAGCCACAAAAATATTTAAATTTTTGAAGAAGAATATTACAAAAAGACCAATTTTTCCATTACCAAATTTTAAGAAAGTGTTTGAGGTTGATTGTGATGCTTCATTAGTGTAAATTGGTGCTATGTTGAGTCAAAAAAGAAGGCCACTAGCATATTTTAGTGAGAAATTAAATTAGGTAAGAAAAAAGTATTCTACCTATGATGTTGAACTATAGACAATTGTACAAGCATTAAAACATTGGAGGCATTACCTAGTGCCTAAGGAGTTTATCCTATTTATAGAGCATGAGTCTTTGAAGTATGTGAACACATAAAGGAATTTGAATAGTACACATCTAAAGTATCTTTATTGTACGGGTATACTTTTGTCTTGAAATATAAATCAAGAAAATAGAATCAAGGAGTTAATGGATTAAGCAGGTGACTATCATTATTAAATACTATGGTGAGTGATGTAATTGGATTTAAATCTATCAAAGAGTTATATCATATTGATATTTATTTTGTCAAGGTGGTTGAGTAGTGTAGGAATCCATTAATAGGTGGGATAAATACTATTCATGGTGAGTGCCTTATATAAGAAGGTTATCTATTTAAAGGGAAATAGTTATGCATTCTAGTTGGGTCTCTATAAGATAATATAATAAGAAAATTACATAGTGGAGGTTTGGCTGGAAATTTTCATAAGATGAAGACAATAGTTTAGTGGAGGAAAAGTATTTTTGGATAAAAATGAAGAGAGATGTGATAAGGTATGTTTCAAGGTGTAGGATATGTCACATGGTTAAAGGACATGCATAAAATACTAGACTATACATGCCATTACCGGTTCCAAGAGAACCATAGATAGATTTGAGTATGGATTTTATGTTGGGATTGCCAAACGCATAGATAGGTAATTATTTAATTTTTTATTATTGTAGACAAATTTTATAAAATGGTTCATTTCACTATATGTAATAAAACTAATGATGCCACTAGAGTTTTAGAATTATTTTTTAAAGATATTTTTAGATTGTATGGTGTTCCAAAAACTATTACTTCAGATAGGAACACAAATTTTCTAAGTCATTTTTTGAGGACTCTATGAAAGAAGATGGGTACTAAGCTACAATTCAGTAGTGAATATCACCCATAAATAGATAGAAAGACATAAGTTATGAATAGGAGCTTGGTAAATTTATTGAGATGTATAGTGGGAGAGAAGCTCAAGTAATGAGACTTGGCTTTACCACAAGCTAAGTTTATATATAATGGTTTAGTGAATATATCAATAAGAAAGTCACCACTTCAAATTTTTTATGGGATAAATCCTATGGGTATTTTTGATTTGGTAAAATTACCAATTGTAGATCAAATTAGTGATGATGCAGAAGAAATTACAGAGCATATGTAGCAGTTATAAGGAGTAAAAATAAAGTTACAAAAATTAATGAAAAATATAAAGCATCAAAATATGTTAGAATAAGATCCAAGATATTTGAAGAAGGAGAGATGGTAATGGTTTATTTGAGGAAAGAAATATTTTCAAAAGGCACATACATGAAGTTGAAGTACAAGAAAATTGATCCATGTAGAATTGTGAATAAAATCAATGATAATGCTTATTAAGGTGAGTTGACCATATAATTTTGATATCTCTATATTATTTAATGTTTCATATTTATATGGATTCCATGGAGAAGATGGTGAAGGTGACAAAGATGAAGAAGTGTATTGGTAGCATTAAGTTCTAAAGAAGAATGAAAAGGCCATATAATTTTGGATATGAAGACAGTGAGCACAATGCAAGGGAATTATAATAGGTATTTTATATAGTGGGAAGGATTGTAGAAAAAAGACAATACTTAGATCATATAATGGGAGCTAAATAAGATTAATAAATAAAAATAGAAGTAGTACAATTAGGTCAACTCACAAGAGATGAGTTATTTTTAACCAAAGGAGAATGATATGTTAGTATAGGATATAAGTTTAGTTTTACATTATTTTTAGGTTATTAGGTATAACTTATTATGTTATGTGAGTCTATGATATAGATAATTTATCTTCTAGATTCCTTCCTTCTTGAATAGTTGGTTAGTTAATCTAGGTAAAATGTTGTGTATATATTATGCTTTACTCATCAAAATAAATCCATTAGTTCTTTTTATCTAATAACAATTATATTATCAGAGTAGCTACGAAGGACCTACAACCTATGTAGAGGATGGTGCAATGACATATAATAAAAAGCCTATGAAACCACCATTGAAATTTTATCCAATGGTGAAAAAAACCTCTCTATTGTGACTCTTGCAACTTGAGTGACCTATCTACTTGCTTGGTCAAAGCTTTCAAAGTGAGTGAGGGACATAATCATTACCATGTAGAAAAAAATAAAGTGTAGCGTAAAAGAGAATCGTGATGCTAATCACTCCCTTGACATCACCAAATTTGACCTCGATTCCTTTGATCCTAGTCTCTTTCATATAAATCCAAGTATAGGAGAAAGGCTACTATAGTAGCAATATCATACAACTCCAGATCATAGGAAATGGTAGCCTACATATCGAAGCATAGTTGCTAAGATAATACCCAGATTGAAGAAGATTGTTATTTTTATCTAGAAGAGATAGCATTGATCTTTTGGAAGGAAATGCCCTCACTAAAGGAAGCCAAATTTTCATACATGTAACATAACAACCTATTAATTTTGTTTAATATGGATAAGACTAGCCAGAAAGGAGATAGATCATTTGAACCTGAGTAGAGCCATGACCTAAAGACAAGAGGATAAAGTGATTGAAAGAGCCTGTAGAACTAAGATATGAGTGAGACCACTATGTATGTCAAATGTGAAAGATAGTATTGGAATAAATAAAAGCGACCAAGGAGACTTGTAGGTTATGAAAAACCATCATGATGCTTAGGATATCTTTGATTTATACTCTTCCTTGCTAGAATCCTTTCCTGATTGTGGCAACCTTCAGTTCGATGAGCTAATCTGGAAGGACTTCTTGAATATTTTTTATTTGATGTATGCTACTAAAAAAGGAAAATACGAGTATAAATTGAAGTTGGATATGATTTCAACTATGAATACAAGGTTGATCACCCTAGAAAGTGTCCCTACCTCTCAATACATAATTATCCAACTCATCTCCAAGCTTGATTTTCTTACTAGTGAGTAAAAAGAATTATAATTCTCTCTCATATAAATAAAATAAAATATTTTTATTTACAATGTCTATTCCAAAATTAATTCTAATAGATGCCTAAATTATTAAAGGGCCAAATTATGCCACCTAAAAAATGAATATGCACACCATCCTTCAGTTTAAAGGACTATGGGTCATCATGACAAGGACTGTGTAGGTTCTTACTAATCCTAATGCTCTCACAAATTATGAAATGGATGATGTTAAATCCTTGATAATAATTATGATAAGCATCACTAATCATGTGCAATCACATGTTAGGGATGTAGATAAAACAAAGACATCATGGGATAAACAAGCGACCATCTATGAGGAAAAAAATAAGACTAAAATCCTCCATCTAGAGTTGAGACTTCACACACTCTCTATGGAATCTGATGAAAAAGTCAACAAATTATTACATCGAATGGTTGAGATATGAATGAAATTATTAGCACTCGATGATATGGTATATGACTAAATCTTGATCTAGATCACCTTGAGATCACTCCCTTCCTAATTCATAGTGTTCATCATAATGTTGAATATCTCCAAATAGATAGTGTCATTTAAAGAACTTGTGAACCTATTATAGCTAAAAGAAGCCATAAAATTAGTCCAAGATGAGTTGAAAGATAAAACTCTTATCTTGAAGTAGAAATGAGGCCAGAAGTCTCATAAGGGACCTCTAGAGAAGTAACTAAAGAAACAATAGCAACAACAATCTTGACATCATCATAAATTAGAAAATTCAGAGAAGTGGTATCACATTTATAAAAACAACACTCATGACAGACAATTGATGGTATAATTCCCTAAATCAAGGGTCTTCTAATAAATAAATCACATTAGGGCATGATGATTCATAGAAATCAAAAATATGTCTTCACTGGTGGAAGTAAAAGGAACATCTTAGAACTCAACAAGATGATGGATCTGATGAGGAGACCCCTAAAGAAGATAATTACAGCACACATATGAACTTAGTGATATTCTCCCATACCTCATAACCCATGAGGAATATCTAATTGATAGACCCAAGTGCCACTAAACACATGTCAAGCAATAGGAAGCTATTTGATTCATTGATAGACTAACCCACTGGGGATTAGGTTAGGATTATTAATGATAAATAATATGTTGTCTAAGGAATATACCAAATCACCATTCCTCTTGAAATATGAAAATATACACTCTTAAAGGTACTATATGTTCCTAGATTAGAATCTAACCTCTTATTAGTTAGTCAGCTTTTGAATCATCATCTAAAGGTGGAGGTTTTTGTTGATAATGGCATCAAATCCTGCTTGATCTCATGACAAGGTGTGGTTCTTTCTAGAGCATTTTTGAAAGATAAATTATTTGATTTAGATGTTGTTTCATCTTCTACAGTAGTTATATCTACCTCTATGATAAAATATACTACTCTTTGGTAGTACAATTATTGCCATCTATCTACTAGATATTTGTACTAGCTGAGTTCAAAAGGGATGGTACATAGACTTCTCAAATTGTCTAGTTCCTTGCATGTTTACCCTAGATGTCTTGTAGGTAAACAACATAGGGATCCATTTAAGGTAATCCCCTTTCATGCCAAAAAACATTTAGAGGTTTTCCATACCATTCTAAATAGACTATTACCATCTTCATTTTTAGGATATAAGTACTTTTAATTTTTTATGGATGAATACTCTAGAAAGACATGGGTGTTTCTTATGAATAAGAGTAAGGCCCTTCATCATTTATAGTTATTATATTGGCAAGTTGTGAAGGAGATTGGATAACCTCTTATTCTCTTTCGATCAGATCAAGAGAAGGAATTCACATCAAAGAAGTTCTTAGAATTCCTAAACCAATAATGAATCAAATAAAATTTGACTACTCCATATATACCCTAGTAGAATGGAATTATTAAGTGACACAATCACATAGTAATGGAAATGGCTTGTTGCATGATGTCAACAATAAAGTTGGAGAAATGATATTGGGAAGAAGCAATCCAAATAGTTAGTTATCTTCTCAATAGGGTACCTACAAAGATTTTGAAGGACAAAACTCCAGAAGAGGTATGGAATGGTAAAGAGCCATTGATTTTTCATTTACAAGTGTTTGATTTCATAACATATATGCATGTCTCAACTCAAAAGAGAAATAAACTTGAGATAAAAATGATCTTATGCATCTTATTGGGTTATAACACTACCTCAAAAGCATATAATCTCAAGGATCTTGACATGAAGAAAATCTATGAAAGTAAAGATGTGGTTTATGATGAGTCATCCTTTGACTCAATGATGCCAAAAGAAGAATCAACACCAACTACCTCTCACCAATTACTCTCTGAGTTAGATGAGATATAAGGGGAGTTATATGTTGATATTAGAGAATTAGAAAATCTACTAGGTAGTTCTTCACACTAGCAAAGTAGTTGTTCACATCATTAGTAGAGTTCTCATCTAAAGTGGGTACAAAGCACCATTAAAGACTCCCATGTGAAATCTCCCTATAATACTTCATCTAGAGTTAGAACAAGGATTCAAACAATAAATGAGGTAAATTTTTCACTCAAGAGTATAGTATTTGATATCTCTAAACCTAATAATGTTTGAGAAGCACTAAGTCAACCTTAGTGGTAGAAAATAATGGATGATGAGTACGACTCACTCATGTAGAATAGGATTCCAGAAATTTTAAATCTACCTATATAAATTAAACCCATATGCTGAAAATGAGTTTTCAAAACTAAATATAAGGTAGATAGATCCATTGACAAGTATAAAACACAACTTATAGCAAAGGGATATACTCAAAAAGAAGGCATTGACTATGAAGAGACCTTTACACCCACTACAAAGATCAAGACCATTAGAGTTGTTTACACACTGGCAACCCAAAATGGATGGAAACTTTAGCAGATGGATGTCAAGAGAGTTTTCCTAAATGGTGATCTCAAAGAAGAAGTATACATGACCCAAATAGAAGGATTTGTTGATAAAATCATCTTAACAAGGTATGTCATCTCATCAAATCATCATATGGACTAAAACAAACTCTTAGGGCATGGTACATCAAGATACATGATCACCTTTTATAGCATGGTTTTACCTGTAGCCCCTCAAATTGCAAATTATACATAAAGAAGGTACAGTAAAAAATCATCAGTCTTATATTGTGTATAGATGATCTTGTGATGACTATATGTTCAGAATATTAGGTTGATATTATGAAGAATGACTATAAAATATCCTTCAACATCATTGATTTTGGGATACTCCATTATTAAATTAGCTTGGATATATGGTATAAATAGAATGACATTTTTATCTCCTAGATAAAATATGCCAAGATACTCTTAGAAAAGTATAGAATGTTAGATTGTAAACCACTTTCAACACAAAAGGATTAAGGTTTAGAACTCTCTCGATTCTAGAACTCACCTCAAATGGATGCAACTCTCTACAGACAACTCATTGGGAGTCTCATATACTTGACCTAGACTAGATCAGACATATGTTTTGTTATGATCTATCTCTCTAGATTCATACAAGAGCCCAAAAAATGTCACTGGGTTGTATCAAAGAATGTTTTTAGATATGTTTGAGGTACACTTGATTTTGTTCTATAATACAAGAAGAATACTTAGTTCTTATTATAGGGATACATCGACTCATACTATGTTGGATCTGTTGATGATATAAATTAAATGTCAAGATACATATTTTACCTCAAATCTAGGTCGATCTAATGGATTAGTAAGAATCAAAATGTTGTTTCTCTCTAATCCACTGAGGTAGAGTATCACACCACACATGGAACTGTGTGTGAGGTGATATGGTTATGTCACATCCTATATGATATGATCATTAATGAAGAGAAGCCACCTATTCTTCATTATGATAATCAAGGTGTGTTTAAGCTTGTGAAGAATCTTGTTTTTCATGAAATAACCATGCACATTGAGGTTAAATGTCACTACATTTGAGAGCAAGTCTTAAACCACCACATCTAGCTCCAGTACTATCCAACAGATGCACAAATATCTGATATACTCACCAAATCCATTAGAAAGGTGAAATTTGAGCTATTTAAGGGGTACATTTATAAAGATAATGTAATAAGGGGAGAATGTTAGCATCGCATATAAGTTTAGTTTTAAATTATTTTAAGGCTATTAGGTATAACTTATTTTATTTGTAAGTCTTTGATATAGATAATTTATATTATAGATTCCTCCCTTCCTAGATAGTTGGTTAGCTAATCTAGGTAAAATGTTGTGTATATATTCTACTCTGCTCATCAAAATAAATCAATCAGTTCCTTTTGTCTAATAACATGATGGAGAAAAAAATAGGCCAACTTGTGGATGCCATAACTTTTGACCTATAGCTCTGTTTGAGCTCTTCCACACGCCAAAATGACCATATCAAAAAAATTGGTTCTTCCCTAAATGGTGCTTTCCACTTATAGGTATTTTTAATATTTTTTGAAGGTCATACGTGATCATCTAAGGGTCCAAAATTACCATTTAATGATTTTTTTAGGATTTTTCTATTTTTAAAAATTGTATATATTTAGTACCAAATGTTAACTTTAGATGAACTTTATTGCATAAACTAATTTTAGTGTTTAGAGTATTTTAGGATATTTTTAGAGATACACTCTCTTGCATGCAAAACTTACTAAAAATAGTAGCTATTAAAAATGATATTTTTTTTTTAGATTTTAATTTTGCATGTCAACTCTAAATCCAATTTGAGGCTTATTTAATTATGGTTTGGGTTTGTAATCAATTTGACTTGTTCAATATAAATTTTAAAAATATATATTATTTTAGATATTGGCCTATTGGTAATTTTATTATTTTGATAGTTTTCAATTTCATTATTAACATAGAATGTGTTTTTCAAGTTTCAACTAAATTATGAAACATAGTATTAAAATTTAGAATATATCAGCATAAATAGATAATTTTATGCACTCAAATTTAGCCTAATTTAATGTCTTTTTATAAATCATCCAGTATTTTTTACATTAAATTATTGTTATAATAGTTCATCCACCAATATTTTCACCTACAAGTGTAAAAAAATGTTTGTATGGATAATATAAATATAAAATAAGCATTTGAGTATAATAAACTATATGTGCATATCTAAATGTCAAACGATTTCTAAATTTTAATTTGACATTTAGACATGGACATATACTTTCTTGTACTTTAAGTTATATTGTATATTTATACTTCAAGATGTTTGAGAGTGGTTTTGGACCTCTAAGATATATAGTGCATATTCTTGATTTTGTAGGGTCTTACTGGATTTCATACTTATCCATATTTCATGGTTTCAAGGTCTTATACTTATCCATATTCTAGGATTTTAGGGTTTTATACTTAGCCATTTTTTAGGATTTTAAGATTTCAAGGAAGCGTCATAGGAGGTAAATGGATAGAAACTCTAAATAAGTTGGAATAATGGTAGGAACGATAAATGGATTGTTGTACTGCAATTAATATTTGCCTCAAATCATTATATTTTTTGTCTCATGTAATTTATTAAATATCAAAAA